>PITA01011179.1:0-68074 GCA_004023965.1 Spilogale gracilis | reverse complement strand
AGCGCGAATGACACTGTCGTGCCGTGACTCATCCTTTCACTGACTTCATTCACTTCTGTGTTTGTAGCCAGTTGGACAGCTGTGTTGGCCATGTGAAGTCAGAGAATTTTTTTGTTCCAAAGACAGGAAGATGGGGGGTGGGGGAGAGACAGATAAAACAGGGGGTGCGTGTGTGTGGAGCCATAATTACACCATGACTTCAGCTTCTCTTGACCGGCTAACAGTCACCGCATTAGTCACCAGTCCTCAGAGGACGAGACGGGTCTGGGTGGCTTCACCATGAAGAGAGACAGGCCTGGTAACGGAGACTCAGGTCCAGGAAAGGGTTCTCCTTGTGTCTCAGGGAGGTGAGGGGCAAATGCCTACAACTGAAGGATATGGTCCTTAGCTAGAAACTGAGGAAATGCAAGCTATCATAAAAAATACAGGGGACAAGAACCTTGCCTCCCAAATGTCCACAATCTGGGGAGACACACAATTAGGATTAGCTAGAAATGCAAGCGATGCTTTCAGATCTCAGAGGAGGAAGATTTCACACTGCACCTAGATATCCTATGACCACACAGAGTCTGTGTCCAAAGCTGCTAAGATGGTGCAAATGGGGCCATAGCCAACACGTTCTTTCTAAAGTCACTTAGATCCTGAGCTCCCTCCATAGGCTGCTCTTTGTCCCCATCAACACTCACCCTCTCTGAGCTCCTGCGAAAATGACTGCAAATCCCCAACATTTGCTTCAAAACTGTGGTCCAGGCCTCAACTTTTGAACACAGGCAACAGCCAACCACGGTCCGCAGCTGAAATTCAGCTTGCCACCTCTTTTGCAGATCAAGTTTTTTTAGAACAAAGAATTCACTTAGTGTAATGTCTATGGGTATTTTCCCACTACCTGCAGAGTTGAGTAGTTGTGACAGAGACTGAAGCCCGAACTACTGGCTGTCTAGCTTTGCAGATAAAACCATTTTTCCCCTGCTCGAATACGCACCAGAAAACATCTCTTACTTCGCCAAGAAAACGTGAAGGTGAATTCCTTCAACCTTTGATCTCAACATCTACTTAATAGTCTACAGCTAGTTCTACACCCACCTGCGCAGGAGAGGATTCGGGAGAGGAAAGTGCCCCTCTCTTGGTCAAGACCAATCTGCCCATTCTGGGAAGAGATGAATTAGAACCAGGAATTCACATTTTCCCTACATACTCTTCACTCAGAGTGAGGTCAGTGCCCCCCCCCCAATGCTCCAAAAAGCATCCTGTGCACTTTGTATATTTTCTTTGTACCATCTGTTTATGTACATGTACCCATTTCCTCCACGTATATCACACTCTACTGACTTAGGACAGGATAGGACATAATAACAGATTTGAAAGCTCAGTACAGCTTTTCTTCTCAATCATGCAAAGTCTGATGAAAGTTGGGAGGAATTCCCTCCATCTGACAATCATGGCCCAGGCTCCCTCCACCAGGAGACACTGACAGATCAACAACTTATTTCCTGGGTCATGGCAGAATGACAATAGAGAGCAAGGAAGTAGTGTACTGACTCTTAAATGCCTCGACCCATGAGTTGCATTCACATCTCGTGGCTGGAACTAGTTACACAGCCCCATCTCCTGCAGGAGGCCGAAGCAATAGAACCCTCTGTCTGTTCAGGAAGAAAAATCCAATATGGGGAGCCCTGGGCACTTCTAACACCGCCAATCTCCTCTGTCCTTGCACCCCAATACCTGGAGGAGAGATAAAGGCATATTACATATACTGAACAAACATCTTCTGAACTGAATTGACTCTGCCTGGTGAGCTTAAGGGAAGTCTTCACAGAAGAAGAGGTAAGGAGGTGAAGAAAATGCCCCTTCCGAGCCCTAACAGCAGCCAAGGAGTCTGAAACAAGAGAAGCACCAACAGACAGCACTGTTGAGGAATCCAAGTGAATGAATTAAGACAAGAATAGTCAATAACATCACATGCCACAGAGGAAATAAATAAGAACATGACTGAAAACAGGCCATTGGATTTGACAATTAGGTCATTAATGGCTTTTCTCTGGTGCAGGCCAAATCTCATTATGAGTTTTAAGAGGGAATCCAAATCATTTCAGTGAGCTAGAGTTTCATAGTATGAATGTTGCTCAAAACAGATGGCTGAGATTTGTGGATGTTTTGTTACTCTGAGATTTCTAACCCTAATAAAATTTCTCGCCGTGAGATAATATAGCTACCATTGATCATGCACTTGGCTCTACGCCCATCACCCCACTAAGTACTTTTTTCCACATTATTTCTAATATCTAATAACAATCCAAGAAAGAAGGTGTTGTTATATTCTGGTCCTGCAGTTAGTTCCTACCGCAGTGAGTACCGGGGCCCAATCCTGGTTGGTTTTCAGATTTGTCCTCTTTCAACACATCAGTCTCATTCCCCGAAACATGTAGTGTTAAAGCCATGGCTATTAAATCTGGAGCACTCCTTAAGGGACACAGTGTCAGGAGGGAGTGGCTCTGATGTTGAAGGAGACTATCCTTTTCATCTTCAGGCTCAAAATCATTCCATGCCAAGGCAGTGCTTGTCACAGGTATTCTGCATCAACCTTCTGGAGCTGTCCTCACTTGAGAGAAATCATACAATGTGTGCAGCATCCAGGCTTTCTTTAGTTCTTTCCTGTTGGGCTTACATTTTACCATCTCAGCTTTTCTTTTACTTCTGCAAGTAACAGTTTGGTAAATTACTTTTGGTACTGGTGAGTTCTCAGATGTTTTCTCTTTCATGCAACATGGTGAAGAGTGTGCTATATTTGGGTAATGACAGTGAGGTAACAGTGAAATAAAAAGTATACTTCTCAAATTTTGCCATGAAAACAGTGTCAAGCATAGAGCAGTTTAGTTGCAGTTGGATTGAAAGAATATCTTTGGAAAGTTCTCTTTGGGTCAACAAGGAGTGGGGAAGGAAGGCTTACAAGTGCTCTCTTGACCTTACCAAGAAGGAAGAAGTTCCATCATAGTTCATTTGAAGATCTCAGAGAAGATAATGCTTATTCTCAGCTTTGATTAGTCGTATAGTTCTGTGGAGCTCGACTGCTTCCCAATCCCAAAAGGACAGACTAGTTGGCTCTTTCAATTCATATCTGTTACTGCCTCCTTGTTTGAGTGGGCCATTGGCAACAGTGTTCACCACTTTCTGGATGGGAGATCTGGCATCTACTGCCATCTATTACACCTTAGCCTATTAAGTCAGAAATATATGTGGCTTAACATTTATAAATCTCATTGTGATTTTTATTCTAAACTTCACCTGAAATTTCAATGAAGTGTTATCTTTCCAGAGTCTGAAAACTAAATGATTAAAATTAGTCATTTTTATGTGCATCTTTAGGAATGTGTTAGGAAATATTAAGTAGAACATTATAGGTATGTTTTATTTTTTAAAAGATCAAACTTTTATTGAATTAACACCTGAAGTGGGCAGAGTACTGGAAAGTTACTTACCCTCAGTGTGTCATAGTATAGTAGAAAAAAAGAAACTAAGTGAATGGATTTGCATAAAAACATGCACAACATTATACCCACAGGTACAAAATAATAAACACCTGTCTTAAACTTCTATATACTACTCAATACCCAATTTACGACATAGGTAGTTCAAATACCTCATCATAAGTAGTTCACTTTAACAGATTCATTGAAGGTTTTCTTTCAACAGCAAACTCTTACACATATTTCTACCATGATTTTCCAGAAGCTTGAGCTCCCACTCCATTACAAACATTCTCCCGTCCACTGCAGACCCTTCCTTACTTCAGTCCTGGCCCCCTACCTTCAGTGAATGGACTGGACTTTTACTTCACAGAGAAAGTAGAAACCATCTTTCTGTATCTCATCAGCTTTTCCTTCTTCCTTTTGTACAATGAAGATAGCCCTTTCCAAGGCTCAGCCCTTTCCAAGAGATTCTGGGTCCTATACCTCTATTGATTTCTTTATCCCCTTTTTTTGCTTTGGACTTAGATCTGCAATTAAATTCACTTAATGTTGAATGTCAGCATTCTTTTTTTTTATTGTTACTTAAATTCTTTTCCCAGTGTTCCAAGATTCATTCCCCATTCCCCACACCCAGTGCTCCACACAATAGGTGCCCCCAGTACCCACCACCAGGCTCTCCCATCCCTCCACCCTCATCCATCCAAGTCCCTCAGTTTGTTTGTGTCCAAAGTCTCTGTTGTTTCATTTTTCTCCCTAGATTACCCTACTTCCCATTTACTTTCCTTCTCCCACTGTCCTCCAGGTTACCCCTCATGTGCCGCAAGTAAGTGAAACCATGTGATACTTGACTTTCTCTACTTGGCTTATTTCACTCAGCATAATCTCCTCCAGTCCAGTCCATGTTGCTACAAAGTTGGATATTCATCCTTTCTGATGCAGGCATAGTATTCCATTGTATATATGGACCACATCTTCTTTATCCATTCATCTGTTGATGGGCACCTTGGCTCTTCCACAGTTTGGCGATTGTGGCCATTGCTGCGATGAACATTGGGGTACATATGGCCCTTCTTTTCACTACATCTGTATCTTTGGGGTAAATGCCCAGTAGTGCAATTGCAAGGTCATAGGGTTTTTAATTTTTTAAGGAATCTCCACACTGTTTTCCAAAGCGGCTGCACCAACTTACATTCCCACCAACAGTGTAAGAGGGTTCCCCTTTCTCCGCAGCCTCTCCAACACTTGTTGTTTCCTGTCTTGTTAATTTTGGCCATTCTGACAGGTGTAAGGTGGTATCTCAGTGTGGTTTTGATTTGAATTTCCCTGATAGCTAGTGACACTGAACATTTTTTCATGTGTCTGTTAGCCGTTTGTATATCTTCTATGGAGAAGTGCCTCTTCATGTCTCCTGCCCATTTTTTGATGTGTTCATCTTCTTTTTGGATGTTGAGTTCGAGTAGTTCTTTATAGATCTTGGATACCAGCCCTTTGTCTGTAGTGTCATTTGCAAATATCTTCTCCCATTCTGTGGGTTGCCTCTTTGTTTTGTTGACTGTTTCCTTTGCTGTACAGAAGCTTTTTATTTTGATGAAGTCCCAGAAGTTCATTTTTGCTTTTGTCTGCTTTGCCTTTGGAAACATGTCTTGAAAGAAGTTGCTGTGGCCGATGTCAAACAGGTTACTGCCTATGTTCTTTTCCAGGATTTTGATGGATTCCTGCCTCACGTTGAGGTCTTTCATCCATTTCGAGTTTGCCTTTGTGTGTGGTGTAAGAGAATTGGTCTAGTTTCATTCTTCTATACGTAGCTGTCCAATTTTCCCAGCACCATTTATTGAAGAGACTGTCTTTTTTCCACTGGATATTTTTTCCTGCTTTGTCAAAGATGATTTTCCCATAGATTTATGAATCCATATCTGAACTCTCCGCTCTGTTCCATTGGTCTAGTTCTCTGTTTTTGTGCCAATACCACGCTGTCTTGGTAATCACAGTTTTGTAATAAAGCCTGAAGTCAAGTAATGAGATGCCCCCAGCTTTGCTTTTCTTCTTCAGCAATTCCTTAGCGATTCGGGGTCTTTTTTGGTTCCATATAAATTTTAGGATTGTTTGTTCCAGCGTTTTGAAGAATGTTGGTGGAATTTTGATTGGAATGGCATTGAAAGTATAGATTTCTCTGGGCAGTATAGACATTTTGACAATGTTTATTCTTCTGATCCATAAGCATGGAATGCTCTTCCATCTTTTTGTGTCTTCTTCAATTTCTTTCATGAGTGTTCTATAGTTCCTCGAGTACAGATCCTTGACTCCTTTGGTTAGGTTTATTCCTAAGTATCTTATAGTTTTTGGTGCTATAGTAAATGGAATCGATTCTCTGATTTCCCTTTTTATTTTTTCATTGTTAGTGTATAAGAATGCAACTGATTTCTGTGCATTGATTTTGTATGAATGTCAGCATTCTGACCAAAGTTCACCAAGGGATTGTTTGGTTGGTGAGAGTTAATCCTCTGTTCTCTCAAAATGGGTTTCTACAGATATTTCCTGAGTTCTTACAAATTTAGAACTGTTTTGTAGCCTTTTACACATGAAAGATCTTGGCCATGTTTAAAATCTGACTCATTCTTTCTTTCCTTAAGTATAAGGATTGTTCCACCATCATCTGGGATTATTTATATCTTTAGAAAAGACTGATACCTGCCCAACTTCATTTCACCATAAGTGATTATTTTCACCTGTTCACCCAAAATATTCTTTCTTCTAATCACTTTAGAATATGCCTCGATGTGGACGTTTTTTTAAAAAGTCCATTTTCCCTTATATATGGTGAGCCCTTCAAATATGTACATTCAGGCCTTATTTTTAGAAAAGTTTCCTTGAATTGAATTACCAAGTATTTGTTCTTTTGTTTTGGTCTTCTTTTGGGGAGACCCCATGTGTATATGTACACTTGTGTTTATTCCTATAATTTTGTCTCTATATCCTTTTTCTTTCTGTATTTTCTATTCACTTCATTTGCTTTTCTCCTATCTCTTTTGTTCCCTACTGTGCTTTCAATGGTATCTACTCTTACGTTCTTAGTCTTTACTTCTGAAAAATGTTTTTATTTCTTGCACGATTTCTGCCAAACTCTACTTCACATCTCCCTTTATTCATCATCACGTAGTTGCCCAGTCCCGAGTCACTGAATTTTTGCTTTGTATAGCTCCATTAATAACTAGTACTCCATTAAGTACTTTAGACATGCAATATTAACATTAAAATTTTATCAGCTTTTTGCCAATAATTTTCCGGTGTATTTCATTTGTCTATAGAGGAAAATTTCCTATTCTTCACAATTTAATAACCATCTCTGTACAGATGTTCTTCCAATGCTTTTTTTGTTACTCATATTTGAATGAGTTTCATTTTCCTGGACCAGCTATTTACAAAGTTTAGCAGGGGTAGAGCAAAAGAACTAAGGAGTTCCAGTCTGCCAAGCTTTACAAGTCATAGGCTTTTTCTGTTCCAGTCTGTTGCAATAGGTTACTTCCCTTTAAAATGATGCCTCCGCTCAACCACACTCCCCTTGTCTTTTAGGTTCAGGATAGGTTCTACCCATATGATCTTCTAATTTTCTCCCTATTAGACACTGCCACTCAGGACACATCTCTTACCTTCCAAGCTAGTAGTTCCACATTTTGTTGGTGCATTTTGGCTTCTCCTTTCTGTATTCTGCCACCTACATGGCCCTCGGGCCCTTCCCATCATCCCACATCCTGTTCCATCTCATCTAGGGTGAACAACATCCTAGTCTGCCCAGGACTGAGGAGGTTCCTAGGACATGGGATTTTCGGTGCTAAAGCTAGTAAAGGTCCAAGCAAACTAGAACAAGCTGGTCATCCTGAATTCATCCTTGCTCCCTGCAGTTGCCATTCAGGATGGGATTCTCCCCTTCTGGAAGTGAATACTTATTGGCCTTTCTGAAATTCACTAGAGCTGATGCCACCCACCCTGACTATCCTTCTTGATGCCTATTCACCATTTAATGCAGCTTCTTGCCTACTTCCACTGGCTTCACTTGCTTTTGGCAGCACATATAATTTGTAGTTTTAAGAGATACCTGGGTCTCCTGGATTCAATGAAAATGGAATTTGTGAATTTTTCTCTTCAACGTCTTTTCTCTGTAGAATTTCAAACACAAGTGGAAAAACTCAGGTTAAGTCTCTACTATGTGTCCTTGAAGCTCAACAGATATTTTCTGTTGTCTTCATAGAATTTCTGTTGTCTTCATAGAATTCCAGGTAAGAGCTACTTTTGTTCTAATTGAATTTCTTGACCAAGTGAACTCTACAGTCAAGACTGTGATACTCAGAAGGAGCAGACCACGTAAGCAACACCCCAGACTGAATGATGAGCCCACAAGATGAACCTCAGGATGTGTATGCTACACATTATGAAAGTGCATTAAGGCACATGAAAACGCAAAGCCTTATCAATATCAAACACTATGCAGATAAAAGTAGTAAAAATAGTGTAGGAAACACTGATAACTAAGAGAAATCACAGTGAGAGTTAAAGAACACCCTATATAGAATGTAGATAAAACACAGAATTAGGTTTAGAATAAGCCCTCCATGAATAAGAAATGGCTCTTTCTTGAATATGGCTGAACTCATCACACAAATATAAGTGCTCCTACCTGCAAATCAGTGTGCCAAGTGCTACTGCAAGGGTTATTTAATTTTAATCCTAACAACTCTTCAAGGCAAGTGTGTAAGATTGAGTGTCAGAAAAGTTAAAATATCCAAGATCATACAGCAAGCAAATGCCAGGCCTAGGAATCAAACCTGGGCATCCCTGGGACCACTGCCCCTGCCCCTGTTCCATCAAAGAAAAGAGTAATAGTTCAATGCATGGAAGAAACCTTGGGGGAGATAGTAACTTAAAACAAGGGGAGGGGGCCTGGGTGGCTCAGTTGGTTGAGTGACTGCCTTCGGCTCAGGTCATGATCTCAGAGACCCGGGATCGAGTCCCACATTGGGCTCCCTACTCAGCGGGAAGCCTGCTTCTCCCTCTCTCACTCCCCCTGCTTGTGTTCCCTCTCTGGCTGTGTTTCTCTCTGTCAAATAAATAAATAAAATCTTAAAAAAAAAAAAAAAAAACAAGGGGAGACAACAGTCATTGGCTTCTAACCAGATGTGGAAAAAGCTCAAGTGTCAATAGTTTAACTACAGGAGGAACACAGATTGAGCAAGAACATCAGCAGTCTTATTTATTAAGATTTCTAATGAAGTTGCTTTGACAACCTGGAGACATTTAAAACTTGAACACCACACTGCATCTGGTTTCATCCTCTTAGAGAAGCCCATTTTGATCAAGTGGGAATTAAATTCACAAATATAAAAAACTGGAATGTTTACCAGATTTCTTCCTGCTGTTATGAAAAATAATATTGTGATATGGAATGAGATTAAATCTCTCAAAAATCAAATTCAGTTTAAAAAAAAAAAAAAGAAAAAAGAGTGGCAGGCTAACTGGTGTACCAAAGGGAATAGAACTATCAGGTCTATAATTCACAGAAAGTGGCTTGCAAAGTCTGATTTTTCATGTCTCTGAGAAGTTATTACAATTAGATAAGCTCCAGGCATTTGAAAGTGTTCGCTTATAGCCCCTTCCCAAATTATGAACATCATGCCTCAAAGACTCAGGTGACCAGGATGACATCACTGGAATCATCTTCATCTTCAATCAGACCTCATAGGGACTCCACCGGGAGCAAAGCCATGTGTATGTTTGACCTTAGCTTCTGCCTAGCGCACCATGAATGGGAAGAAATCTGGAGCTGCAAGCTTTCAGCTCATAGGAGGAAAGTGAACAATGTAGGAAGTAGACTAATTTGAAGGCCACATGCGGCATTCACCAGAAGCTTCCCTGAGATGTCATAAGTCTTCAGGAAATAAAATACTAACCCTTTATCTCCAGATACTGATGCATTTAGAGTCCAAAATCTTTCTCTAGCCACTCCAACCCATACTGACTTCTTCTTTCTCTGAAAATTATTCCTAATGCTGATGCAATATAATTTGACCCTTAATTGACTTGTTCTGTTTTGTGGGGGGTTTTGTTTTGTGAAAGTTTATGTAGGTAAACTTTGATTCAAAATTACAGAAGGAAACACTTTAAGCATTAGTTCCAAACACTGTGATAAGCCAGAGTAGATACTTAACATATATTAATTCATGGATCACAAGGGAAGAGCAATTCTAATGGAAGGATTAAATAAAGAAATGCAGAGCACAGAGCATGTTTGGGAAGGGTAGCCTTCATGAAGTATCACAGCACTGGGTTTGGGGCAGCTGAAGATGTACAAGGAATACACCCAAGAAAAGACAGCTGAGAGAAGAGAGGGCAGAAGTACTGATAGATGGAAAAGTCATGAGAAATGTTGACTGGTGTGTCTAACTACTCATATGCAAACTGAACACTAAATTGAAGGTAATCTCTTCAGTAACTTCCTATGAGCTTCAGGGGAAAGACACATGAATAACAAAGAAAGAAGAGCACACTCTCCCTCTACAGAATGGTCAACCACAGGGATCGATGTGGTAACAGTTGTCAAAGCCAAGTTGTGTTTTTATTCCTGAAACAAGTATGAGAATATATCAAAGACAAACACAATCTGTCCAAGAAAATAGAGATCAAGACCATGCTGTATCTTCAGGCCCCAGAATGAAATGTGTTGTCTTTTCTGCATGTAACTGACTCCATTCTCAACTTGCACTGGTGTTTCTAGCTTCTAAGTTTAAGAAAATTAGTACTAACAAATGACATAATGTGGGATTTCATAGTGTTGTCTATACTAGACCATTCTCCATTTTCAGGATTTTCTTAAGTACAAAGCATCAATAACACTTCTATTAAATGAGCAAAAATGTTAAGGGACAGACAAGTCAGACCATATGGAAAATAATTTCCATTCTTAAAAAGCTTAATCATCAAAAGGACAACCTCAGAAGATACATCATAGAAGATTCAGTAGATGCATTATTATGGGTCCAGATACCAACAGATTTTAATTTTTCCTCCTTATTTTATCTTGACTTTCAGGGAACAAAGTTGAATCTATAACAAGGCTTTTAAAATCTTCAGTTAAAATTTGAAATCTGTACCCTAAATTTGGTTTGACAAAGATGCACTTGATGTTAAGAAAATTCAAGGGTGCCTCCCTGCTTCCCAGATTGCCCACATTTTGTTTACTTTTTCATTTAGCCAAAATAAAATTTATTGCATTCCGGCATAAAGTAATCCGGATCACACAATGAAAATTAAGACACTATATTGTCCCTAAAGGAACTTACCATGAGATAAAGAAGAGATTCTGAATATAGTTATAATTGAAGGTGGTAAGCACAGGTAGATGAAGGCAAGAATGTAGTTTGAGAAATTACGTTGCCAGCGCCCCAGTTTCAATATTGGTTTCACTATATGGGCTGCAATTATTGAATTCTTTGGCTACTGGCTCACCTCTTTTTTTACCCTAAATTCTGTAGTCATCTCGCATGACTCTATTACCTTCAGGGCCAGCCCAACTTTATGATTTCAGAAACTTCCTCTTCCGTGCCGCTTTAGCTAACCTCTCCCATATTTGACATCACTCAGAACTATTCCATCTCTGACACTTCTCGTTAATAGAAGCCACTCTCTAACCACAGACTACCGTCATTCCCACCTACACACTCATTACTCCCAATACACAACATTCCTCAGTTCTGTCCGAGCCTCCCAGGCACTTATTATTTTCTCTTTTTTCACACTTTCAGGCTTTATTTCCTGCCTTTTTCACCTGAGACTGTGGTTTATAAACTCAGCCACTCTTACTCACCTTTTCCTCAGTTTTATTGAGATTAACTGACGTAGAACATTGTTGTTAAGAACAACATTATGATTTGATACACATATACTGCAAAATGGGTAACACAAGCAAATTAACGCCTCCATCACCTCACATAATTACCATTTTTCTGTGCATAGTAAAAACATCTAAGATCTACTCTCGCTATTGTTAACTATGTCACCTTGCTGTAAATTCAATCCCCAGAACTTACTTTATTTTTTTAAAAAAGATTTTATTTATTTGACAGAGAGAAACACAGCCAGAGAGGGAACACAAGCAGGGGGAGTGAGAGAGGGAGAAGCAGGCTTCCCGCCGAGCAGGGACCCCGATGTGGGACTCGATCCCGGGTCTCCGGGATCATGATAACTGAGCCGAAGGCAGTCGCTTAACCAACTGATCCACCCAGGTGTCCCCAGTACTTTATAGACGAAAAATCTGTACTCTTTGACTAACATCTCCCCATTTCCCTCACACCCAGCCCCTAGTTAACTACCTTTCTATGCTCTGTGAGTTTCCATGAGATCAACTTTTTTAGATTACACATATTAGTGAGATCATATAGTATTTGCCTTTATTGCTAATCTTCAGGAACTTCCTTGCCCTATTTTTAATTGCAACTGCACTAACAAAATCCAAACTGTAGATGAATTCAGGTATCCCACACTCAATAATGCCTCACAAGTTGCTAAGTATTCCCAGAGGAATTCAACCAGGCTGATAATAACCACCAAAAATTCACATCAGTGAGTTCCTTTGGCCCCTAAAATCTGTCCCTTACACAAACTGTCACATTATAACATTTTAAGAGTCCAGTTTTCAACAAAAAATTATCTGACAGCCAAAGGCACAAAAAGTATAGTCTGTGTACAGGGAAAAGGTAATCAATAGAAACTGTTCCTGGGAAAACCCAATGATGGACATACTAAAACAGCTATTTTTTTTAAAGATTTTATTTATTTGACAGAGAGAAACACAGCCAGAGGGGGGACACAAGCAGGGGGAGTGAGAGAGGGAGAAGCAGGCTTCCCTCCAAGCAGGGAGCCTGATGTGGGACTCGATCCCGGGTCTCCGGGATCATGACCTGGGCCGAAGGCAGTTGCTTAACCAACTGAGCCACCCAGGCGCCCCTAAAACAGCTATTTTAAGTATGTCCAAATACTAAATGAAACAATGCCTAAATAATTCATGTAAATTATGAGAACAATATTTTACAAAATAAAGAATGTCAATAAAAGAATGAAAATTCTCAAGAAGAACCAAATAGAAATTCAGGAGTTGAAATGTACAATGACTGAAAATTTCACTAAAGGAACCCAACAGTATATTTGAGCATGCAGAAGGAAAAATAAGCAAATGTAAAGACAAGTCAAATGAGATCATCCAGCCTAAAGAAAACAAAGAGAAAATAAAGAAAATAAATGGAACCTCAAACACCTGTGGAACACCAATTAAGCATACCAATATACATAAAGAGAGTCACAAAAAGAAACAGAGGTAGGAAGAATATTTGAAGGTATACTGGCAGAAAACCTCCAAGATTTTATTTTTTAAAAAAAACAACTGACATTTTAAAAAAGATTTTATTTTTGAATAATCTCTACACCCAATGTAGGGCTTGAACCCACAATCCTGTGATAAAAGAGTCACACACTCTACTGATTGAGCCAGCCAGGCACCTCTCTACATTTCTTTAAAAGCTTTAAAATCGCTAAGATAAACTCAAAGAGCTCCATATGATCTAAACACATCTTAATCCAACTGGCAAAAGTCAAAGACTTCTTAAACATAGCAAGAGAGATGTAACTCATCATGTGTAGGCTCCTCTCCTCAGTAAGATTCAGTGAGTTCTGATCAGAAAACACAGATAGAAGGCACCAGGATGGCTTATTCAAAGTTCAAAGAGAAAGACTACCAATATGCCAACAGGATAAAAACCTATCATCCAAACAATCCTGCAAAAATAAAGGAGAAAAGAGAACACTTCTAGATAAACAAAAACTGAAAGAATTTGTCCCTAGCAGACATACCCTACAAGAAATACTTAAGTGAGTCCTTTAGGTTGAAATGAAAGGACACTGAATAGCAGTTCAAGTCCACATGAAGAAATGAAGCTATAAAGAAATAAAAGTCACTCCACAGATAAATATATGAATGTGTTTTTTTCACTTGTAACTTTTTCTAATGTAAAAGACAACTGCATATAGCAATAATTAATTAAAAATTTATATTGATGGGCACAGAATGTATAAGCATATAATTTGTGTGACATTAGCCCCCACAGGAAGGAGAAAATGGAATAACACAGAAACAAAGATTATGGATAGTCTTGCAATTATTAATCTAAACTAGATTGTTATGAATTAAGGTGTCAATTATAGTCTCTAATGCAACCATTAAAAAATAGGTCAAAATATATTTAAAAATAAACAGCAAAGTGGCAGACATAAATCCTACTTTATCAGAATTACATTAAATGTAAGTGGACTGAACATTGTAATTAAGGTAGATATGGACAAAATGGATAAAAACAGAAAATATGAACTATATGTTGTCTACAAATCATACATTTTTGATTCAAGGACACAAATAGATTGAATGCAAAAAGATGAGAAAGTTAATCGTGAAAACCATAGCCAAAAGAGTTGGAGTGGCTGTACCAGTATCAGACAGAATAGACTTTAAGACAAAAATTAGAGTAACTAGAGACAAGGAAGGACATTTATAATGATAAGTGGATAAGTCAATCAAGATGATACAATTATTATAACAGGACCCCAAAATACATGAAATAAAACCTGAAAATTAAGGGGAGAAATAAGACAATTCAATAATAATGGTTGGAGACTTCAATACTTCATTTTTAATAGTGGATGGAACAATTAGAAGAACATCAAGTATTTGAACACCATAAACCAACAATACCTAATATGTATCTATAGAACATGACACCCAACAAGCATACACATTCTCCTCAAGTACATGTGGAACAAGTCACCAGAATGGACTATATGTTAGCCCACAAAAAAAAAGTCTCAGAAATATAAAGGCTTGAACTCATGTGAAGTATGTTCTCTGGCCACAATGAAATGGAACTAAGAATCAATAACAGAAGGAAACTTTGGAAAATTCACAAATACGTATTCATCACATTAGTAAAATAAAGAGCAAAAAGCCCCAAGTTCCTTGCCCTTGAGGTTGTGAGACTGAGCCCCATATAGGACATAGAGATTATTTAATAAAAATCCCACAAGATCATCTCAATATATGCAGAAAGAGCACTGGACTCTAAAACCCTTCTATGACAAAAACATTCAACAAACTAGGAATAGAAGGTGACTCCCTCAAACAGAATAGAAAGCCCACAGTTAACATCATATTTATGATAAAAACTAAAAGCTTGAAACATCAGGAACAAAGCAAAGATGTCTACTCTTGCCCACTTCTGTTTAGCATTGTACTAGAACTTCTAGCCATGCTAATTGGGCAAGAAAATAAAAGGCATGCAAATTGAAAAGGAAAAGGAAAATTATATCTACTTGCAGACGACATGCTCTTATATACAGAAAATAGGTACCACCTACAAACACACACACACACACACACACACACACATCCACACAAACACGCAATCAATTGGAACTTGTAAAGAAGCTTAATTGTGTATCTACATGTTAGCCATGGAAATTTGAAAATGAAAATAAGAAAAGGATCCTATTTACAACCGCCAAAAAAATACTTAAAAACAGATTTAACAGAGTCCAAGATTTGTACCCTAAAACTACAAAACATCATTGAAATAAATTAAGGAGGACCTGTAAAATGGTATCCTGAGTTCATGAATTAACTTAAGGACTTAATATTTCAAGATGGTAAGTAACACTCCCCAACTCAAATCTACAGATTCAGTACAATACTTATCAAAGTCCTAGCTGTTTTTGTACAAGTTGACAAGCGTATCTTAAAATTCATATGGAAACTGGTCGCCTGGGTGGCTCAGTTGTTAAAGCTTCTGCCTTCAGCTCAGGTCATGATCCTGGAGTCCCTGGATAGAGACCCACAACAGGCTCCCTGCTCAGTGGGAAGCCTGCTTCTCCCTGTCTCACTCACTTGCTTGTGTTCCCTCTCTAGCTGTGTTTCTGTCAAATAAATAAAATCTTTTTTAAAAAATCCATATGGAAATAGAAGAGACCCCAAAAACCCAAAAGAATCTGGAAAAAAAAATCAGAGTTAGAATACTCAAGAGTACTGATTTGAAAATATGCACAAAGCTATATTAATCAAGACTGTCTACGGTACCAGCATAAAGATAAAATATATAGATCAATGCAATACAATGGAGGGTCCAGAAATAAACCCATGCACCTATAATAAGCTGGTTTTTTACAAGAGTGCCAAGTGAGTTCATTAGAGAAGGAATAGTCTTATCATCTAATATAGCTGGAACAATTAGATATCATATTAAAGAATGAAGTTAGCCCCATCCTTCATATCACAGACCCAAATGAACTCAGAATGCATCAAAACCCTGACTGTAAAGGCTAGAACAGTAAGTTGTCAGAGGAAAACATAGACATAAATCTTCACAGTCTTGCATCAGTGTTTTCTTAGATATGGCACCAAATGCTTAGGCAAAAACAACAGAAAATTGGACTTAAAATTTACAATTGCCATGCTTAAAATGACTCTATCAAGAAAGTGAATGCAACCCACTGAGTGGGGAAAAAAATATGTGCAAATGGTATATCTGATGAGGGACTAAGATCCAGAATGCAAAAAAAAAAAAACTTAAAACTCAATAAAAGAGAAACCCCACTTTTATGGTGCCCAAAGTTTTGTTATAGGCATTTCTTAAAAAAAAAACTATTTTAAATGGCCAATAATCACAATGAAAAGAGGTCTAATTTTATTAGTTATTAGGGAAATACAAACCAATACTCCTCAATGAGATATCACTTCACAGTCACAAAGATGGTTATAATTAAGCATAACAAGTGGTAGGGAGGATGTGAAGGATTGGATCCCCCAGACACTGCCAGTGGGAATACAAAATATTGTAGCCACTTTGGAAAACAGTTCAGCAGCATCTTAAAAATTTAAACATAGATTTACTATATGACCCAGAAATTCCACTCCTAGGTATATACCTAAGAGAACTGAAAATACACAGGAATTCGTACACGGATGTTCACAGAAGCATTATTTGTAACAGCCAAAAAGTGAAAAGATTCTAAATGCCCACCAGCTGATGAATGGATAAACAAAATGGGATGTACCCATCCAAAATATTATTCAGTCATAAAAGTGAAACACTGCTGTATGCTCTACCATGGATGAACCTTGAAAACATTATGCTAAGTGCAAGAACCCAGACACAAAAGGCCACATATTGTACAGTTCCACTTAATTGAAGTTTCCAAGTGGGTAAATTGACAGAGACACAAAGGAGATTAGTAGGTACTAAAGGTTGTAGGGATGGGATGATGGATAATGACCACCAGTGGGCAATGTGTTTCTTTGTAGTGTGACCAAAATGTTCTAAAATTAGATTGTGGGGGTGGTTGCACACTCTGAATATACTAAAAACCATTGAAGTATACATTTTAAGTGGATTCATCTTTTGGTATGTGAAGTATAGCTCAGTCAAAAAAAAAAAAAAGGAGGAAAAAAAAAAAGAAGAAAAAGGACTTCTGCCAGTCAGGGATGCCACATCTAGGTATATATTCTACAGAGAAACTCTGAAAAGAACACATGTACAAGAATGTTGATTCCTGCATCATTTGAGAAAAAAAAAAAAAACAGATTAAAGATCCCTAACAAGACAATACTTAGTGGAGTATTCTATAGAGTACATATGCCCTGGGGGCCATGTATGAGTGTATACAGAATAAGAAGCTAGAAAAGCAAAGGATGCAACATTTAAAGATATGGGATGAAAATCACAAAGGCAATATTACAATCTACTTATAGATACACAGAGAACTATAAAAATATTCACCAGAATTAAAACTTCAAACTCAGGCTACTTGTCACCTCTGCAGATGGCAGGGGAGGGATGGGAACGTAGTTACGGGGGTTTCAACCACTTCTGTAAGATTTTTAACTTGTAACAGAGAAGGGAGTAACAGAAAGGAGGATGGAAGGGAGAAATGAAGATACATCTAAAGCAAATAAGAAAAAATATTATATGAATGAGCTGAGCAGTAAATACATGATTCAATCAGTGTCTATGTTTTCCTATGTATGTGAAATGTTTTATATAGTAAAATGAAAGACATGATAATGTATACACACACACGGATATGAATAAAGACAGAACCAAAACATGACCATTTAATTTGTCTTTCACCATTTAATCAGCATTTGAAAGTACAGGGAACAAAGAAATTAGGTCTGAAAGTGGCTTACGAGTCCACTGATGTATCTTGTTAATTAATTTCTATGAGAGCTCTATAGAGACCTTTTTAAGATCATAGTTATACTGTTTAAAAAATAAAATTCATGATTATTCCCAAATCCGGAAACTAATGCATATATGAAATTACATATAATTATACTGCTAAGATAAAGCCACTGTTCTATTTGTCTTTTTTTCTTTCTTTCCTCTATGCAGACATGTATCTTTTTATGTAAAATTAGGGTGGGGGGACCTGGCTCTACCTGTCAGTAGAGCTCATGACTCTTGATCTTGGAGTCATGGGTTCATATCCCAGGTTAGGCATAAATCTTAACTTTTTAAAAATAAAAATTTTTAAAGATAACAATGGAATCAGGGTCATGTTCTCCCATGTATGCAAATTAGACTGTCACCTGTCTGCTGAAAATCTCCAATGGTTATCTACTACCTCCTATACAGTCTAAACTCTCTACTTAACCTTGGCCCTGAGCACGTATGACCTAGGTCTGCATGCCTCTTCTCCCACTCTCCTGCCTATTCTACTTAAAGCTCGCTAGCATCCTTGTGGCACTAAGCTTACCTCCAGCACAGGACCTTTGCACATGCTCTTCGTTCTTCCTAGGATGCTCTCCTCTCATATGACAGTCTAAATTACCGTTCATCAAATATTCATTCACCTACCTCTTCTACTCTGGGTGGGATGCGTTTCCATTCCCCATTGAGATTAGGCTTCTCAGTGTGATTTGGTTAGGAATTCACAGTAGAATGTCAGCAGACATGACACAAATAATGGTTTGCAATATGCTTCTGTGACAAGGTTTGTCCTCTTGTCCCTCTGTTATCATCTTGAGGGAACATACTGCAGCTGACCTGCTTGTCCAAGAAGGACAAGACTCACATGATGCAGACCTGAGCCCAATTTTCAACTTGGTGCCAAGCCCAGACAAGCTCAGACTGAAGCAGCTAAACCCTGTCTACGTACCTCAGAAAGAATAAATTATACGGAGAGAATTATTTTATCTTAAACCACTGAGTTTTGCAGTGATTTGTTACCTCACATTCTGGCAATTATTTACAGATATATTCCATATCTTTGCATAGCTTAATCTTGCACTCCATTCAAATCTTGATACATGTGCTCCCTCCTTTGAATCAATTTCTATCCCCTTGTCTCTATCTTATACTTATCTGTAATATTGATCATAATCATTATACATGCATCTGTTTAATTACCATCTTTCCCATGAGAATGGAAATTTAGGAGAGCAGTCTCTCCAATGTCTCTTAACAGTGCCTTGCACATTGTTGATGCTCAATAAATGAGAGACTATTGTGACCTTCTGCTTTTAACATTTTTCCCAATTATTCCCATTTCCAGACCATTAGACACTTGGTTTACTTTATTTTTGCTATCATTACAAAAATACCCTGGTACATAAATCTTTCTCTGTACCCCTTATTATTTTCTTAGAATGGCTAAATCAAAGGTCTTGAGCAAATCTGAGATTTCAAATGTATTTGAACTAATTTCTCTCACTAAAGTTTGCACAGACCTGTACAAATTTTCACTGAACTTTTGCTCAGGCTTCATTTTATATTTTTTAAGAAGGAAGTTGAAAATGGTTCACCACTGTTCTTTTTCATTTTTTTGTATTGATGAGGTTAAACATTTTTATATGTATGACACATTGTTGTTACATTGTCATAACTTTTTAAAAAATGGTTTTCACGTCCTTCACCCAGTTTTTCCATTAGTATGTTAAATTTTTTTCCTAATGCTTAAGAAATCTTTATAATTTAAAGCTATTAAGCACTGTGGATTGTCTCAAACACTGCAAACATTTTATTCCAGCTATTTATTTTCCTTTAAATTTTAAACCACTTAAGCATAGTAAGTATAATATTGGCTTTTATAGTAGGATGGAACAGAATGTGAATACCAGCTCAGCCTCTTCCTCACAGTATGATATGGATCAAAGCTTTATCCTCACAAAGCTTTAATTTCTCATCTGTAAAATGTGAAGAGTAACACCTACTATGTAGATAGATGTGAAGATTAAGACAGATCTAGTCAGTTACGGTTCTTGTTTTAAGCAACATTAACTCTGGGTAATTTAAGTGAAACAACGTCTTGGAACGATACTGAGACAACTCACCAGGTTATGGAAAAGGTACAAAAGCCATGGGCAAAGACCATGGGCAACCTGAAGGGTCAGTAGTGGGAGCCCTTCTGTGGACTGCCCAGTTGAGATCCAGCCATTATAGGACTTAACTCCTGTTGGCTCCGTCCTTGGTCTCTACATTCAATATTTAAATTCCTAGTTGAGAGATTTGGCCTAATCCAGATCAAATGCCCCCCCATTCAGAAAGTGGGGTTTGATTACTTAAAGGGTGGAAAGTATGTGAAGCATACAGACCCTCCCAAATAATCAAGAAAGGGAGGGAGCAAGAAAGTGTGCGTGTGCATGCACGAGAAAGAGAGAGAGGAGGAGAGAGAGAGGGAGAGAAATGGAAGGAAAGGAAGGAGGAAGGGGTGGAGCAGGAGGGAGAAGAGCTACTCCTATGAAGTGCTAAGATCTGTATCTGCCCTTTTAGTAAGTTCACAAAAATCGTAGCTATTCATATACTAGGTAACATTTTTCTCTGGATTGTATGCTTATGTAGAAAAAAAGATTCCACTGAAGTCAGAATCTTGAGTAAGTTTCGCTCAGGAGAGCCAGCCCTTGAATCAAGCTGAAAATCTTCAGCATTCTAAGTGCTTAATGCTTAGTACAAACCATGAAGAAGAAGCAGGTCTCTTCCATAGACTCTGCTTCCCTAAGATTGACTGTGTATGTTTAACTGCATTCTTGAATAGTACAGAATCCTGAATGGAACAAGTATTTGAAGACAACCCTTCAAAAGATCCAGTATTTCAAGGCCAACATAGAAACACCAGAATATGAAGCTTTCAAATTTATGTAACACAATCAGGACAGAAAATCCTCCAAAGATATTGTCCTTGGACAGGACTTAACCCTTCCAAGACTTAGTTTCCCACCCTTAAAATAGGTTTAAGGTTATCTACCTGTCATGATTACTCTGAAGATTAAAGCTCAATGAAAATAAGATTTAAATTTTAAGTACCTTATGAAAGAAATCCACTTTTCCCATCTCTTTTTCCCTGTGAGTCAACTGAAATCACAATGAAAACCTCTGTTGCCTGATTTTATGTACATATGTAAGTATATAGCATAATAGTATAGTAACAAAAGCTATGATGTAAATGATTTAAATGATTTAAAAGGAGGCCTACAAACCATCCCGCCAGCACCCAACATGATGTTATTCCTCACTGCAAAGTTCCAGCCTACAGATGAAAAAAGTAAAGCTCAGCAAGTTTAAGCAAGGAGCATGTCAAAGTCCAAACTCAACTCTGAATCCAGACATCAAGCTATTTTCATTAAGCCACATTACCTCCTAGGAAGAGAAGATGATCCATAAAGAGACTATTCTAGGACTAGACAACACGGTTGTCAACAGCTCAACACGGTGATCTATTCAGCCAGTGCTCTGAAAGGACATGAAGCTCCAACCTCAGCACCTGGCTTGATGCACAGGCCGCAGTCTGTAGGGATGTGTGCAATAAGCCTTGTTTGTTTCATGGAGGGGAGATTCCAAATACCACTCAACACTTCTGGGAAAAGTGTTTGAGGAAACCATCAAAATTTAGCTTGGTGAAATTCCCTCATTCTCCCTTCCCCATCCAAAAAATAAGAAAGGGGAGAACAAAGTAGGCCCACCAAGCCCTATAAGTCTGTTACCAAGAGTTGGCATGGCTGATATCCTTTGAGCTTTGATTTTGCTGATTGGTCACAGTACGTGAAGTCAACTATTCAAAGAATGTGGTATTTCAAAGATGAAATGGACATTCTAGGTTGCCAAGTTATAAAATATCACAGACATGAAGTTATTTGTATGATATAAACATGTCAGAAAATCATTCAAAGAGACTGAGGGTAAAGTATCTGTGATTTGAATAAAATCATAGCCCAAGAGGTATTTCCTATAACTCCCTGAACTAGAACTAATGAAGGATAGGCATATGTATCTATTTTATTTTAGCATGTAGAGATGAATTTTTTTCAATCATGCTTAAGGAATAGAGTGTATCAGATTCTTATAGGGAACACCAAGAGGGCTTCAAAACGCACATAACAACTCCTCTCTCTCCGAAGCATGCCAACCAGCTAGATTCTGAATGAGAGAGTGCTCCAACAGGATTGGCACCAACCCCACCCATCCCTGGAGGAGTCTGGTTATTAAATTATTTTTCAAAGACTCGTCTTCCCCCTCAGTCTTCGGAGGCAGTACAGCTGGGAGCCATTAGCTGTAATCAGTGGGCAGCCAGCAGAAAGAGGAAGCAGTGGGGGAATGCTCTGTCTTTCTGGAGCAGCCATCTGGGCAGAGTGAATTTGGTTTTAAACCCTAGGGGGTGGAGGAAGTTATTGGGATCTTGTTATATTTGGACTTGACTTCAGATCCTGAACAAAAGGTCTTTTTTCACCCGAGCTTTGCTTTCTGGAAACAGGAGTCAAGAGGGAGAAGTAGTAAGCTAGCAACCATCTCGCAGGACATCATGGTCGATGCAGACAGGAAGTCTGAATGCAAAACCCAGACACTAGCTGGCAGGGAGCTTATTCCTGGCTTAGAGTTTTGAAAGAAAGGAGGAACATATCCTACCATGGGCACTCTCTTTTTTGTCTTCCCAGCCCATGTTCTCAAAGAGAGACACACCTCTTCCACTCCCCCACCCCCACAAAAGAGAGGATTACGCTTGTCTTTTAAGATCTTCATACGTATAACAAGATCACATTTGACTTGCTTCAAAATAGAAGTACCATATTTTTCATTTCATCCTCTCTCTTCTCTGAGGATGTTGACAATATGTGTATTAAATGAAGAGCAAGAATGTGCGCTCTGAGGCCAGAAACCTGGACTGGATCCTGGTTCGGCTCCTTGCAGATTGTGTGGCCTCTGCAAGCTAGGTCAGCTCTGGACCTCATCTCCCTCATTTGTAAAATAAGGGTAAAAAATAGATGTATCCTAAGGTTGCTAGAATTAGTGATACTGTGCACCACATACCCGCATACTCCCCAGAACACAGTAGGCATCCAACAAGGGATGACTGTTCCTACTTACATTATTTACAACCAAACTTTTACTAAAAGTGGTAAAATTCACCAAATGATTTCATAGTATTTTGAGAGAAAACCTACAGAGTGAGTTAAACATGGTTTTTCCCTCCAAATCAGGGGGAATCTTATGGACCCAAACACCACTCATAGATGTATTTTGATCTCCTAGGTCTTTTTAAAGATTTATGTTCACTTACTTAGAGAGAGCATGCAGGCAGAGTAGGAGGGGCAGAGGGAGAGAGAATGCCAGGCAGACCCCTGCACTCAGCACAGAGCATAACACAGTGCTCGATCCCATGACCCTGAGATCACAACCTGAGCTAAAATCAAGAGCCAGACACTCAACTGTGCCACCCAGGTGCTTCTAGAGTTTTCATTTTTTTATTTTGAGCATCTTTAAAAAAATGCAGATTTCACACTAAAATATGTATTTCCAGCTTCCCTTGGAAAATTGAAAATTTAACCACCCCAGGCCAGCACTCCTGAATGGCGCAAAGGGTTAGGACTGACTGAGGGGACTGTGCCCCTCAAATAGATGTGCTCTTCAGTCTGCCACAGTCCCCTCCCTCCCAACTATGGGATTCTAACCCTGCTCTCCTGACTCACCTTTTGAGGCCATTGAATCTGGGACACCTTTTCTAGCCCTCTGGCCCTAAGTGCAGATGGCTGAAAGTAAGAAAAACATGAAGGTGCTTCATGAAGAATACTGAGTTAGTAGTTGTAGGTCATGAAGTAGAAAGAAAATCATCTTGACTTAGGCATTCGTAGGACACAGGGCACCAGACCCAGTAACTCCCCCAGGCACTTGGAGACTTGTCATTTAATTTCAACAGGCCTCAATTTCTCGACAGGTCAAAGGCAGCTAATATTTACTCTGACATTTCACAAGGTGCATATAAGGATCAACTAATGTAATTTATGGGAACAAACTACAAATGCTTTGTATAAATGAAAGGTGGATTATCAAAGATAATGGACACACTATTCAGAAGAAAATCATGCACTAGGCCATCTCTAACAGATCTTTCTGGGAAACCACACAACTAAAAGAGATCTTTAACTTAATCTAGGGGCACCTGGGTGGCTCAGTCAGTTAAGCATCTAACTCTTGGTTTTGGCTCAGATCATGAGCTCATGCTTGTAAGACTGAGCTCCATGTTGGGCTCCATGCTAAGCATGGTGCCTGTTTGAGATTCTCTCTCTCTCTCATCTCCCTCTGTACTTCGCCCTACCAATCCCCCTTGCACATACACTCCCCTGCTCTCTCTAAAAAAATAATAAAAATGACTTAATCTAGCCCTCAATGTTACAAATGAGCAAACACAAGAAGCAGCTCTCAAGAAGCTTATAATACTTTTTAAAAGTTACAATATAGTGAAAAAGAAATATTTGGAAAAGGTGTTCACTGAAGAGAGGTCTAGAACCAGATGAACGTTTAATAAAGTCCAGGGGTAGAAATATTCACTGGGAGCAAATGATTTTTAAATGACTTAAATAGTTTCTGCCTTGGATTGCAAACTAAGGGCAATAGGCATTTCCTTGCTCTGGAGAAAAGGATGGAACAGGACATATGTTAAATAAACAGGCACAGGAGGTGCCTCTTCCCTTGAGTGTTGAGTTCCATGGATGAGACAAGACAATGTACAGAAAGGAACTATTGTCTTCTAAAGAGGGAAACCTCAATCCAAACTCCAAGATTCATAGGACATCTGTCAGAAAGGACTAGAATGACCCTACCCCAGGGTCCAATGGCAAGAAAGGCAAGTCACTAAAGGAACTCACCCAAGAAGTAAGGGGTTAAATATCAAATCAAGGATCTAAGAGTCTGGTGAGTATGAGGGGAGGCTGGAAACGCTTTCGTGTCATTTTGGATCTTCCTAAAACCAGACGACAGGACAGGATTAGATATGCAAGAGATTTGTTCCATAAAATGGTCCTCAAGAGTAGAGGGGGAGGAACAAGAGGAGGCGAGGGGAGGGTCCAGACAAGGATGCAGCACTCATGCTAGCAGAGGGAGGGGGAGAGGGAAGCAAGCAGGTGTAAGTCCTGACAACTTGGGAGAAAATCTGGAACCATGAGTTGGGACTGGGTCGGGAGCTTTATCCAGAAGGAAGTGGTAAGTATCAAGGTTTTGAAAGAGGGGTGATGTCATTAAGACCATTGGGAAGAGCACTGAGACGAGAGTCCCACGCCTGGTGGTTCAAAGGCAGAGAAACAGACCTGCGGGTCATGGAGTTAGTTTAGGCAAACCAACAAAAGGACGGAAATGATTATAATACCAAATATGGAAGAGTTCAGTATTAGGGAAATAGAAAATAAGCAAATTCCCATTGCAGTGATGGTTTCCCAGAAAGAGGGACTCCCGAGACAGGATGGAAATACAGATAAGAAACCAGTTTAAGCAGCTGTTATCTTAAGGATTCTATATTTGGACTAATCCTGCAGCAAATGAGGTTAAGAAATGTTTACATTACAAGATTTGCATGTAGAGCACTGTTTTCCTCTTCTCGGTTTCAGGGCAGCCAGACAGAAGAAATTAAGTGTAATTAAATATAAAAAGTATCAATTAGCACTGATTTGCTCATCCTCTGAGAGAAATGGCCAGTTGGGACTGAGTGATCTAATCCTCAATCAAACCTCCGAAGGAGTCAGAAAGCAGACATCCGTCTAATCCCAAAGAGAAGACATCACAGGAAAGTCAAACAAACAAACAAACAGCGTTTCCACACCCCCAGGTCATTTATGATGGGTAAAGTAATGACATTTGATGTCCTGTTAAATTATATTCACAAATATGACAGCCTGAGGCTGTGAGATGGTATTTCACTCCCACCTATCACTGAATATTCAAGGCCTTTCCATTTCCAAAAAGAATAAGCCTGATAATCTGACAGAATTAACATATTTAGTATCAAGTCCCACTTTTGTTGGTTTTTACCAAGTAGATTCCAACAGCCATTTCCCCATTCTCGAGGTGACTTCGTATCGCGGTGCTGAATGGCATGGTCTTAGCTTGTAATGCTTGTCCTTCTGCCATCACCTAGGCAAGTCCCCCCGCCAATGGCTTTGTGACTCCGTTGGCCCATTTCTCAGCTCTCCTTGTTCAAGGAGAGTCACATTTGTGTACCACCAGTCAGTGCTTTTATGGCCTTTTCTGGTTGATGTAATTTTCCTCCATTGTCCCCTGTCCTTAGTATCCACCTTCCCCCGCCAACAAATAAACATGCCCACATATACTCAGCCTTTGGGAGATACCCGGAATTTATGGCAGATGCTCTACCAAAGAACTACATTGAGTGTAATGACAGACCACAATTAATGCAGCTGTTTATACAGCAATGAGGTATACCTAAACCTTACTCACTCAGCCCCAAATCCTGAGCACATCTGATTTTACTCAAGTGCCCAGATACCTCCATTCTGAATGACTTCCCCCTCCACCCGCCACCACTCTGGGCTAAGTCCTGCTTTACTAGCTAAAACAAAGCTTTCCAGCCACATTGGAGATGGAGAGCATCCCTCAGGGTCTGTCCCTGCCTCCTGGGACTCAGTCTACTCCACGGCCTGCCATCCCAGCTCCTCTGTTCCCAATATCTGTGACAGGTGGACCCCCCCCTTTACATTCCCATCCAACACACACTGGGCACAGTTTTCCCACATTTCCTGCAGCATCTCTAACACAAGATCATGCACGTAGGATTTTGCTGACAGCTTGAGTGTAACGGACAACAGCCCAGAACAGGAAAGATCTTCCTTTCAGTACCAGACAAAGGTAGACCTGTATTGGCCATTCTTGACTAAAGTTTTCAAGAGCCATATTGCACCACAGGCCACACCCAGCTTCCCTCCATGTTCTTGGGAGCTCCTGCCCTTACTCTATCCACCTCACTTTATTCCGTCCCCATTCACAGACCCTAGCCCCCGTTTTACTTTATTATGCAGGACAAGGAGGCTCTGCCTTTGTCCTCCTCTGACCCCTCCATGTGCCCAGGAAGGCTTGTTTCTCTCACCTGAAGAGCCTATCATCAGGGATTTTCAGAAGCAATGAATTATTCCCATGGAATAATCCATCATTTCCCTAGAAGATAAGAACAGTAACAACTTTTCCAACTCAGTAATTTTTCTGTTCTCTTCGTAATGGCAAAACATGTATAAAGTCTTTCCATTGGGCGCAGATCCCCAGAACTCACATGCCAATGTCCTAGGAATGCCTTCCTGTAGGTCTGAGGGGTGTGGGACCCAGCAGTAGTCAAGGACCATGCCGGCTGTGCGCTGACTCCACTCTGAAATCCATCCACAAGACCACCACCACCAGTGATCTCTCCAAGACAGAGGAAATGTCATCCCTTGGCCAAGCCAAGGCAGAACATGCCCTCCTCGTCCTCCTGTGGTGGCCATGCTCTCCAAGCAACCCAGACACCGTTCTCCCGGTTCTGCCACAGCCGCTGGCCATGAGCTTGCTGGCTGGACCGGCGTGACCTCTGTGTGCCACACGACAGGTCTGGAAGCTCCACTTTCAAGAGGCCCCTCCAGGATGATCCCTGCCATTCGATCTTACCAGTTCTCATCTTCTAACGTCACCTACTTCCGTCAGTTTTCATCCCGCCTCCCCTGCAGCCCTGTGTGACTTTCCTGGGGCTGTCATTAATGCAGGACCAAACATGGTGGCCCTAAAACAACAGGAATTTCCGCCCTCACAGCTCTGGAAGCCAGTAGTCTCAAAGCAATACGCTCCCGCCAAAGAATCCAGGACAGGGGCTCTCCTTGCCTCTTCTAGCTTCCAATCCCTCCAGGAGTTCTTTGGCTTGTAGTCTTCTCTGTCTCAATCTCCCTCTGCCTTTTCTCTTGTAAGGATGCTTATCACTAGATTTAGTGCCACCCAGATAAGCCAAGGTGGTCTCATCTTGAGGAGCTTAGTATACCTGCAAACACTCTATCAGGTCACATTTGGATGCAGGAGTGGGAGAGGAACAGGGGGCCTCGGCACAAGCCCCACACTAGAAGCCTGGGCCTGACCATTGGCTGCGAAGGACATCCCTCCCAGAGCTTCCCCAGAACGCCCCGGGTTCAGAAAGAAGCCACACTGGATGGGCCCACTGTGCCCTACAGGACCACACGGAAACTTTGTTCCCTTCACCCTGGAGCAAGCAGATGCTGTCTCTCCACCACGAATTGCTAGGAGAGATCTAATTTCACAGGCTCGGACTCTACTGCAGCGTGAGGAAGGGAATGGCATCAGTCTCACTGGCCTCTCCCATCTCCCTCCACAGGATGAAAATCTTAACTGTCGCTTCTCTCACCTGCCCGGAATGGGTACATTATACCGCACAGCACTTCCCAAACCATGATCTACGGAACAGGGGACATTGCCGGTCGTTCTACAAGTAGAGGCTCTGACACGGTGACGACACATGCCAGTTTATTAATGCTCTGACAAGCCTGAGATAAATAGACTCTAATACTTCTGTACATTCATTAAAAAAAAAAAAAGGGTTAAACTCATTTAAATTAGTATTTCCCAAACTCTCTTGACCTTAAGGCAACTATGTTAGGGGAAAAAAGTCTTTACGATTTCATGGAATACTAATGTCCTGTAGAACACAACTGGGAAATGCTTTCTGGAAATACGGGAAGTGTCATAAAATTAATGCCCAATTCATTTCCTTCCTGTTCCCGACATTAGAATACATAGCTGTATTTTAAGTCCTCTCCGTATTACATAGCTAAAATTAAAGTCTTAATCTGGCCAGCTTTGATTTTTCTACTTCGAGCTGAGCACCCTGAATTAGCTGGCATCTGTCGAGGATGAAGGCTCCGAACCGACACAAAATAACCCTCAAGATATTTCTGAAGGCAGTGACCCATCTTCATATCTCCCCAGCCTCCTCCCGATCCTGGAGGCTTGTGTGAAACAAGCTTCGACTCACTGTCCCCAAAGTAAGAGCGAAGCCACAGGCTGTGATGCTCCCTGGGGCAGCCCTGCAATTTCTATGTGGGAAGGTTACGCCCGGGTTATTTTTCCTTTTTACAGACACAGGATAAGAGTTCGGTGGTAATTTACATTTTTTATATAAAGGGGAAAAAAAAAATTACAAGTTACATTAATAGGTGATCTTCAAGTTTTCCATGAGTCATTTCAGATTACAAAGCTTGATAACATTAAGCACAGAAACCACACATTGGTCTAAAAAAAAGGCACTTTCTATGAGCTGAAGAGCCCAGACATAGGTTTTCCCTCCACTTCCGGAGAAGGCAGGCAGCCTGCGGTGTTGGCATGAGCACTGACTCAGGAGTCAGAAGGTCCAGGTTTCAGTTCCACCAGGACGATCGTAGACAATTCTTTCTGAACTTGGAGTTTCTTTCCGGAGTTTTCCAAATACGCAAAAACTGTATGTAGCCATACAGTCAATCCTCGTTAACTCAGGGACTCCATATTTGCGAACTCACCTACTTGCTAATATTTGTAACCCCCAATCACTATCCACGGTCCCTCCGCAGCCCTTTACACCCATGGACAGACTGGCAAACAGTCCCGGCGAGCCTGTTACCAGCTGCTGGTGACCAAGACGCGCTCTGCCTTCCGGTTTCAGCTCTTAGAGACTGTGAAAGTGTCCTTTCTGTGGTCTGCTTGTTGCCACATTTCCCACACTTTTGGACTTTGATGATTTCTTTTCTTTTCTTTTTATGATCTCACTGCTTAAAATGGCCCCTAAATGTAGTGCTGACCTATCTGGAGCTCCCAGTACAAGAAGGCTGGGACAGACCTTAAATATGTGTGGGATAAGCTCATCAGGCATGAGTTATAGGACTGTTGGCCATGAGTTCAATGTTAGTGAGTCTACAGTATATATTAAATACGGTGTCTTTACACAAACACACATAAAATAAGGTTATGTACCGATCAGCTGATGGAAATCTTGTGAGCAGATACTCACAGGGACTTAACCCTGTATTTGCCATAATGGCACTAGTTCTGCATTCACGAATCCAGTGTCCACAATGACATTATAGAACATAACTGCCATGAATAGGGGGAATCAATTTCATATCCCCAGCCTCATAAAGTAGCTATGATTCTTAAATGAGAAAATATCTTTATTTGACAATATTTAACAATTACAGTTGACCCTCAAATAAGGCAGAAGTTAGGGACACCGGCCCCTCCTACCCCCAAAGAGCCACATATAACTTATTAGTCTGCTGTTGAACAGAAGCCCTACTGAGAATAGCCAATTAGCATATATTTTGCATGCCATGTATTATATACTGTATTCTTGCAAATAAAGCTCAAGAAAACATTAAGAGAATCATAAAAGAAAATACATATTTATTGAAAAAAAAGCCACATATAAAGTGGACCCTACACACCAGGCTCTGTGCAGCACTGTGGACAAATTTCTGACATCCTCTAGACATGGTCCCTTGTCCCACAGAAGGCAGAGATAGGGGAGAACATGGAAAATATTACAACCTTAAACAGTAACTTGCTATGTTAACTTTTGTATTAATATTAAATAGCTTGAATATTAGGAAAGCTTGTTAAAAAGGCTTTGCCTTAAAAATGCAGCCTTTGTTCTAATCAACAAAAAGCAGAATCAGACCAATAAGTACAGAGAATAAATGGGTAGTTGCAGGGCAAGGGGATGGGAAAAATGGAGGAAAGGGAGTGGGAGACACAAACTTCCACTTATGGAATAAGTCACAGGATGAAAGGTAGGACACAAGGAACAGAGTTAAGGGTACTGACATCGTGTTGTGTGGGGACACTTGTAGAGGGCGTAGCATAAATACAGAGTGGTCCACTTGCTAGGTTATACACCTGAAACTAATGTGACATTGAGTATCAGCTATACTCAGAAGAGTTTTTTAATTTAATGCATGCTTTGTTCTTATGGGACCAGAAATTTGAAAAGTTCCATCTTTGCCAAATCCTCTAATTTAAACTGTAAAGATGAAGAAAGAAAACCTACCAAAAAAATTTCAGGACAACTTTATTATATTTGGGCTCATAAAATGTTCATATTACAATAATTATGAAGCACAAAACCTATGGATCATTTTATAAGGAGAAGATCAAAATTCCCAGCAGTCTTCAAAATAACTAAACTTGCGTCAGGGACAAAAATAGATAAATGACAAATACTGGGTCCTTTAAAAACCTGAACTTGCATCAGGGACAAAGGAGATGAATGATAGCTCCTGGATCACCAAAGGGTCACTCTGTCCTAGGTCCCGCTAAGGGAAATCAAACACAAAGACAAGGCTGGTCTGGGTAGAGAGTTAGAAGTAAAATCACAGAAGTACAGAAGCAAAGACATTCACCTGGAATGAGGGCCCTTTCCACATCACTCAGAACATAGCCACAGCCAAGACATGGGAAGAGCCAAAACAAGCCAGAAGATGTAGGGCAAGTGCCAGGAAGAAGAGTGTATTTCAGCCGCTGCTCCATTGTTGGGGCCAGTTTTCTCAATGAGACCAAGAGTCCTATTGTGGAGAACATGGTAAAATGTTCCAGGTGTTGCCATCCCACACTGAATGGCTATGCAGCTTCTCCTAATCCATTTTCCCCAACTCCACTATCAGCTGATTGAAAGGACTTAGGTTTTGAAAACTCTAATGTGCCTCGCTCCCCTGAGTGGGTAGGCTGGTCTGTAACAAAGAACATGCCAGTTCATCTTCCCCTAGCACTAGGCGCAGCTGGAAGGAAAGAAAAGGAAACCCATTTTAAAACATTTTAAAGCTACTCTCTATTCCAGACTATGAGACTGCTCTGTTTAGGATCTAAAATATGCTTACTTGAACCCATCTTTGTTGACACAGCCACAAACTTCAGCAAATGCGGGAACCAGACTCAACTAGATTTCTTGTAAACTTTCATATGTGAGCAAAATCACCCTTTGATTTTGCCTAATGTTCATCTGCTATCATTTTTTTTACCAAGTTCTAAAAAGGAAATCTGGCATTCTCTATTCTGTATTTTATGGTAAACACACACACACACACACACACACACACACACACACACACACACACGCACAGCCAACTGGACCAGACACCCATTAAGCTATAATAAGTTCAGTCCCTCAAAAGCTCTTTTCTGATAGTCATTTGTCTTTATGCTTTACGAACAGTCCATCTAATCCGTGGCACTTTCTCTGACTCCCAAAGAAATGAAGATAATTGAACCTGCATGGGGGACGCAGGGGGAGGCACAGTGGACAGAAGCCAAAGCTTTGAGTGGCAAGGTAGGGCTTTGGTTGGCCCGAGTGCCGGGCGGGGGAGCCACATCTTTCTCAGAGACTCAAGTGTGTTCACAATTGGCTGACTCTCCACTCAGAGAAATGTGCCATCTTGTGTACCAAGCCAAGGGCTCGTGTCCCCCATCTCTCTGACCGGGTACTGCGCAGAGAGCCTTCCTCATTCAACAACCAGCTATGTAACCTGAGGCTGAGCCACTTTGAAGCTTCGGGGTCTTTGTCCAGAAAATCTGAGTAACACCTTCTCTGCCTAAAAGCTTAGAAGTAGACCCTTCATGTCTTAGAGCCAAACTCCCTGACCACGTAGCAGGTCCAAAAAGGCTATTCCCAATGTGAACATCCCTAATCCTTCTTTCCTCTCCCCTCCACCCTTTCCCCCACCCCGATGGCTAGCAGCCCCATCTCCAGTGGGATGGAGACTCCTGGACCCCCAAATGCTCTCCACACTTACTTGTCCCCATGACTCTGTTCGGCTTCCCTGTCTTTCTAGATTAACCTCCCTCCACCTAGAATATTCAGACCCAGTTCTCAAGGTACCTTTCAGCTTCCCTGATTTCCTCCAGAAATAAATTCCTTCTCCCTCCTGTCCACTCAGTTCCTTATGGAACCCAACACATTCATGATGGTGTTAGAGTTACATGTATACAGTGTCATTTTATTAGACATTAGCAGAAACCTCAATTTACCCATTTCTAGCTCCCTCTCCTCTCTACCCCAAGTCTAGTTCATTAAGTATTAGATTAATAAAACTTAGAAATCTATACCCTAAGCCAATCTCTCTTCATTTATGAGGGGGCATAGAAAGTGGTGATGCATTTGCTAGCTAGCTTGAAATCACAAAGAAAAAGGAAAGCGAATATTCACTATGAATTTGACAGTGCTACATGATAAAGTCAATCTTGTAGCCTCTTCCAGCCCCTTGATTCCAGTTATGAAAGGTTTTAGGAAGAGCAATGGATATGTGTCTTTTTGTTGGCCCCCATGTTCAACCCCTAGGGGGCCAGTTCTTGAGAATGTCCCCTGAGCCAAGCTTCATGGCATGGCATGAGGTGCCTTCTGCCTGTGACAGCTGAGACAAGCCTCTTCTAGTCCCTGCAATCCAAACTCTCTCTTAGTCACAACTACAAGTATTGGTAGAAAGGGAAAGGACCTCAAATACATGAGGAAATGCCAACCTTGACATAAGATGGGGGGATTTGTAAAATCTAATGTGCCTCTTTCATAAGAGGAAACATTCCTACCCAGTAAGGAACAAAGATGCCAAGGGTACGTCTTCCTTTCTTAAAAGTCAAACACCTTTCATCTCGAAAAGTCACATAAGACTTTAAGTCCTACCGAACAATTTCCTTGTACACATGTAGTGAAATACCCAAGCAAGAAGGGCTTCGGGAAGGAGTGGGTTCAGAAGACCTGTGTCTGAAGGATCAAGCACACAGCTTACGTTCACATTCCTTCTCTAGCGCTTCCTGCAAAAGGCATGGCCCACAACGTCCTCTCTGCTCTGGTCTCGGTTACTCCTCCCCATTGTTGGGCACCTGCCACATGGAGCAGCTCACCACTGCCTGGACATGGTGGGCATCTCTTCCACTCCATGCCTCTGCTCAGGGCTGATGCCCTCCTTCCTCTTCTCTGCCAAGTGGAGACCTTTGGGGCTCTTCTTGCTGGGGCATTTGTCCCCACATCTATGCTCACATGACTTTATTTAGTGTTCAACTATCATGTGCAATTAGTTGGGTTATCTACGTGTCTCCTACCACCCTAAAAGATGATGGCTTACCCATCTTTTATCTCCAGAAACTGGCATGGTGCCTGATACCTAACAGTGTCTACTCATACCTGTCCTCACACCTCCATGGTATGGAAGTGTCACCTTGAAGGTCCATGCAGCCCCAGAAGCTCATCTGGTGGGGCCATGTAGGCAGCTCTCCCTACAGCACATAAGCAGTGATGTCTGCCCATTCCAGACCAAACTGGTGAAGAAATGGTTATGCCCCTCTTCACCCACTGTTTCCTTTCCTACCAGGTGCAAGCAGAAGATTCCAAGGCAGACAGGATCACAAAATGGAAGGGCCCAAAGTCCTTGATTCATGGCATTGAGGAAAGCCTCCCACCAACTATAGGAATACCAGCATTAGATTGTTACATGAGCAAGAAATCAACTTCTATTTCATTAAGCCCCTGAAATGTGGGGCTTTATTAAAGTAGGCTTGCCCTAATACTAATTATTTTAAAAATGCATTATTTTATTGAATTCGAGAATTCTGGGTGACAAGAATTTTTTAGTCCCTCTAAGGTCTAAACCATAAAGGAGAAGGAAGAAAGGGGAAGGCAGAGGAGGGAAGGGAGAAGAGAGAAGGAAGAAGAGGAGGGCGGGGGAAAAAGGATAATGCAACCATGTGCAATGAACAACTGTAGTCAAACCACCACCTCAAACATAGCAGTGCATATGCTCATCGTCAGTGGAGTAAATTATAACCAAGTCACTCGTTACTTTTGCTGCAGTATCCACAGTGCCTAAGCATTCCATGAGACACAGTGGACTTTCATAAATATGTGAGTTAACTAGTAAATATGATTATGCATTAATGCCATGCCTTGGCTTCCTTATAAAATGACCCCAAGAAGCCATATGTGCCTCAGCCTACAGATCATGGTACTTAGCCAGGTATGAAATAATTTCTCACCTCCAAAGGTTTAAACAACACCACATAAGACAAGAGATGGCAGTGTGCTTAGACCTCATGTTCCCTTGGGGGCTTTCTTCGAAAATAGCATAGTGCTTGTTCTTAAAGAGCTGATACTTCATGGCTGGCTCTGAAGTAGATAGAAGGTGGCATTTTTCTCCCTTCCTTATCTTAATCTCCAAAACAAGCTACTTATTATAAGAATTTTTAGAAAAACCTTCAGAAGATATTTTTGAGGAGGGAGATCAGGAGGAAGGAGAGAGATTTCTAAACAGAAAAGAATAATCCAACCTTAATATCAAGTGGGAGAAGAGACCACATGTGGTGATGAGACCAATTTAATCTATATCCTCTGGTCTAATGGTCCAATTATTGCAGAGAGTGTGTGTGTGTGTGTGTGTGTGTATATATATATATATATATATATATATATATATGGCTAAATTTTGCCCAGTCCTGCTAATCAGACAGCAACTCACTGTGTCTGTTTATCTCTAAACCATTACCCAGTTGTACAGTAAATCTGCATTTCCAGAGATGGTCTAAAATAGAAACCCATGCTAGCTAAATTTGTTTTGGGACATATCAGGCAACAGCTAGAAATTTTTAAATGACCAACTTGTATTCCACCGAGGCACTGAATGAATTGATTAGGGAAAGGCTAAAAACTGAACAGTATTTTCTGGAAGAGGCTAAGGTTAGTGCTGCCAGTGAAAATATGTAACTACTAAGAGAACGACCATCCATCAGGGCGGATTTTCAAATAGAAATGTGAAAAAAAAAATACAATTCAATTGAAAAGGGAAAGGTCTTATTTTCCCCATTGAGATGCCCCTTTCCAACTCGGTCAATGATATAATTAAGTCCTCCGGAATACACGCAAACTCCCAGCAGTAAAATTATGATCAGAGAGAACAAGTCTTCTCACCAACCAGAGGTTATTTCTGTTACGACACCCTTTGACCGGAAGATGCACACAGAAACACGGAGAAGGGCTGACACCCCATGGGCCAACACCGGGTGATTGATGGGTCTCTAATATGCAGTGCGTGGTGCTGCCTTGAGAAGAGGGCTCTCTTGAGAGACAAGCCTGGCTATTGTTTGGTCGCTCTCCTGTTAGCGAGTGCCCTGCGGTAACCCTCGTGCTCTGAAATACTCATATTGGTTATTTCAAAGTTGGGTGCAGAATTGTGCTTTCCCGTGTCTGTCACTAATGACTTGCAGCTGTTGCTAATCTGTGCCTCTGATTTCCTTTGATTACTATGTGTATTGATGCCTGTGGTAAATAGGCATCTGCCAGGTGCCGGCACAATCAGAGGAAAAATATAAAAAGTTCCCTGTTTCAAATTCAATGTGACATTGTGCAAGTTGAGAGGCAGCCATTTAACTATTCAGAGGAACCCGCTTCCTGGGGCACCTCCGGCCTCCTGGCCAGGGACATTCTTCCCATTCCCCCTCTTCCCCATGATGCTTTCTTCAGGATTGTTTTCAGCCAGGAGAAGATGGTTTCCATCCACATGACATCAGCAGAGCAAAATATTTCAGTTAGGTGGTTAAGACCCAAGCTTCCAGAGAGTGAGTGGCTCACTCAGCCAATTTAAGCTTTAAAGAACGTCACTTGCCCCAACAAGTTCCTAGAAGTTTCTCCACAGTGGCTGTCCTACGTTCCCCCACCCCTCCCGCCTCCCGAGGAACACCTCTTACTCACCATCTCCTTCAGGAAAACTAGGCATTAGTCTTTAAGAAAAGGGAGCAAGACGGGGGCTTTTCCAAGAAATATGCAACAGCAATCATGATCAAAAACCACCAAGCACTGTTTCTTGGGGTGTTTTCTTTGGTTGGGTTTTTTTTGGTTCTCCGGGAAGCTCAAGACAGAAACAGAGCTCATCGACTTCTTACCCTCACACGGTGCATAATACAGAAGAGAGAAAGGAGCTTCTGGTGTCCCCAGATGGGGCTTTTCCCTCATGGCTTCCTCAACCAGCCTTTATCTAGGACAGCACATGCTGGCTCTTCCTGGACCTCAAGGCAGTTAGTCTGCTTTTCACTGTCCTCTCCCCCTTCACCTGTCTATCATGAAAATGTTAGCCAAGCCTTAGCAGGTTCACTGTTGCCTCATGCTCAAAAAAAAAAAAAAAACAACAACAACAACAACAACCAAAAACCCTTCAGTTGTTGATGCCCATCTGTTAATGATCACTAGGAAACAGTGAGAGTTGGGTCTACTTTGGAGTTAGTTGTTGGGTCGCAAAGTGAAGCGCCCCAAAGAAGGGACCAAAGGAGGAAGGGTAACCAACTGAATCCTAGAATACTGGGGGAAAAGTCCACAAGATCCAAAGATACCCTGACATTAAATAGGTCATTTGAAACTTAGATATAACAAGAAAATGAGCATCTGATGGTTTTTTTTTTAATCTCTACTTGGGCAATTTTAAAACCCAGACTGTGGCTGAGAGATTTAAAAGAAGATCGCATGAGTGCTGGTCCCTGCTTGATAAGACCAAAGTGACCACTCTCAACACTTAATCCTAAAATGGTTTAAAAAAAAAAAAAAAATCAGACAGTATGCTCCAACAGTACAGAAAAGCAGAACATAACTGAAAGAGGACCTCATACCTTATACCATTTATAATTATTTCTTTCAGAAGAAATAATTATAAATGCCTCTTGGCCCAGTGATTAATCATCATCATCATCTGGACACTGTAGGATTCAGAAAGAACTCTCTGAATCAAGCGAAGTATCAGATTAATAATAAAAGGATACTGGATAATATATTAACAGAACTACATGCCAACATTCTAGGAAAGAGATACCGTTTCCTGGGTATTCCAACAATAAGTACTTCAAACGTAGCTTACTACACTGCATTTTATGACAATGGATTAAAAAAAAAAAAAACCTCCCAGATCCAAACTAGAAGTCAACATCTAAAAGTGTCTTGATAGATTGAAAGAAGACTTTACTAAGATACTGAAAATGCTGCCAAGATGGGGGGCTGGAGGTGAAGACGTCAAAGATTTGACTTCTACCACAGCCCTCTTAATCAAATGCTCACAAAGTGTGCAAAAGCATGTCTCTTCTCACAGACAGCTGGAGAACAGATGGAATCTGATGACGTGTCGAGTTGATAATCATCTAGAAAACCGGTAGGAAGAGGCTGGCTGGGGACATGTACCACTCTATTAATACCACCGTCCCCACTCCCCCAAAGGAACGCAACGTCAGGAACAACACTCACAGCCTCACACACCATGGCGGTGAAACCCCTGCTTTCCCAGCTCCTTGGTAGGACCCTTTATTACCAGGAACCTTAATAATTGGCTTTAAATTTCTGTCAACACATCTGAACACGGTATATTCCAGAGAGACCTATCAAAGGAACTCTGTCGAGGATCTGGATCCCACACAAGCAACACGGTGGAGTGCCAACTGTGGCCCAAATGAAGGAGCCAGCTGCATCTTTTGTCTAGCAAACTCCCTCCTCGACAAAACTCATGCCCAGGGGCTTGGAGGAATCAGAGATCACAAAGGAAATCCAGAAAGTGTGAACTGGGGAGTTGTCACCCTGAGCATCGCTTTCATCACTGGGTCGAGGTGTGGGCATTTCTAGTGCTTAGTGTTACCAGGTCGTTGAATTTGGATCACTGTAATGGCAACTGCCTTTTTTCCAAACATTTACACAGAAGTTTGGTGCCTGGGTTTCTCCCAAATAGTGATGCAAGCAGACTTATCACTGAGCTGCTAAGCAGATTAAAAATGTAATAAAATTAAAAATAAATCAATTTTGAAAAAAAAAAGTTCAACATTATGTGCGCTCTTTTAAAGATTCTTAAAATACATTAGCACATTACATTATGGACTCTGGGGAGTCCTGGAGTTCAATAAAACTTAATATTGTTTAATCTAGAATTTTCTAAATACATTTGATGGAAAATTCCTTTAAATAGGCAACCCCTATAAGAATACTACAAAGTAGGATGGCTGGGTGACTCAGTCATTAAGCATCTGCCTTCAGCTCAGGTTGAGATCCTGAAGTCCCGGGATCGAGCCCTGCATTGGGCTCCCTGCTCTGTGGGAAGCCTGCTTCTCCCTCTCTCATTCCCCCTGCTCCTGTTCCCTCTCTAGCTGTGTTTCTCTCTGTCAAATAAATAAAATCTTAAAACAAAGTATTTCATGGCCATTCTATCTTAATATAATCATCTTTCTATATCAAAGCCACCTGGGTGGCTCAGTGGGTTAAAGCCTCTGCCTTCAGCTCAGGTCATGATCTCAGGGTCCTGGGATCCAAGCCCGCATCGGGCTCCCAGCTCGGCAGGAAACCTGCTTCCTCCTCTCTCTGCCTACTTGCGCTCTGTCAAATAAATAAATAAAATCTTTAAAAGAAAAAGACACAGAACATTTTATTATCAACAAGCTGGCAAATGTACAGAGTACTTCTATGCTAGATTCTCCTCTATATAATTTGGTTATAAACTGGCTATAATATTTAATTAATGAACCTTGGCAATAATCAAGAGACAAAAGTTACTGTTCAGTTGAGATTCTATGGCATGATGAATTAATGTGGGGTCTTTGTCCTTAATTTCCTTAACCCATTTTGTGAAATATTTTATTTGCATTGATGAAAATGGGCAATGTTATTTTTGCTTTAAAAGAAATGTGATCTGAGGGGAATTCTGCAAGTGTTTCATAATAACATTCATTCTCTGTACCCTCACCCCCCAAAATCTCCATGTAAGTAGGTAGTCAAATTTTAAAGAAGACCATCCAGATAAAAAGCACGTAGTAGAGATTCAGAGTCCTTGCTCCTTGTTTCAGAGGTTGTTAACCTCAGTCGGTGAGACAAGAGAACCATGCTAATAAATAAGGGCATAACGCTCCAAATGCTAGAAGAATAAGAGGGCTAGTTCTCACTCCAAACTGGGACTAGGTCAGACAAAGCTTCATGCAGTGGATGTCGTTGGAACAGAGCTCTGGAGAAGGAGTTGACCATTAAGCCACAGAGATGAGGGCAGCAAGAGTACGGCACGACTAAGGAGAGACAATGCGGAATAAAAGAGATGAGCGCCATTTAAATAATTTTTAGGAGTCTTGAGTGCTAGATAGGACATTTGAAATGTGAAGATAGATCGAGTACACAAGGAAGGGACAGTGAGGTTTTTTTGAGACAATGTCAAACCGTGCTATACCCAGGAAGCAGCACATAGGGTGTGTGCCGAGAGCAGTCAAGGATAGTGTCCCAAGGACCGAAGCCACAGCAGGTGCCATGCCAGAAATGCACGTTCTCAGGCCCGACACAGACTTATTGAATCAAAGACTCTGAATGTGCCCCCCCCCCAGGAATCTGTGTTTTAACAAGTCCTTCTGGGGAGTCTGATGCATGCTCAAGCTTGAGAAGTGCTGAAGACAAGAAAGTCATTCACAAGATAATTCTCGCAATTGTCCAGCAAACTAATAAAGAGTTAAACCAGGTAAAATAATCATAAGAAGGTAAAGAATAGATTGGTGAAGTCAGTGCTCCCCTCCCCCGCCACAAACGGTCAGAGAGGTGGAGGGTGCAAGATCATCATCTCTTCAAATACTGTCCTAAATTTCCCAGACAGATGACTACAGTTCCCTTTCCCTCCCCGTGTGATACTCTAGCAACACAACTGAACCATTTCTTCAGGCCGACCGGCTACAAGGAAGGAGGGATGGAGAGGATTCAAAAGAACTCCAAGTTTTAAGCCTCAGAGACTGAGACCAGCAAAGCAGGAGGCAATGGGAACAGGATGGATCCAGGTGTTTAGTTTTTCCTAATTTATACCCCTACTCATGACAAAAGTATTTTTTATTTTACTTATTTGATAGCGAGAAACACAGTGAGAGAGGGAACACAAGCAGGGGGAGTGAGAGAGGGAGAAGCAGGCTTCCCGCCGAGCAGGGAGCCGGATGTGGGACTCGATCCCGGGTCTCCGGGATCATGACCTGAGCCGAAGGCAGTCGCTTAACCAACTGAGCCACCCAGGCGCCCCGACAAAGGTATTTACAGAAGCTTATAAAAATGCACACTATGGGAGCATCTGGGTGGCTCAGTTGGTTAAGCAGCTGCTTTCGGCTCAGGTCATGATCCCCGGGTCCTTGCTCAGCTGGGGGGGTCTGCTGCTCCCTTTCCCTCATCTCATGCTCTTTCTTACTCTTGTGCTCTCTCAAATCTTCAAAATAAATACGGTAAGGTAAAATAAAAATTAAAAAATGAGGCCAGCTAAAAAATAAGTACAGAAAAATAAGATGAAGCCATGAGGGACCAGAAGACAGCCACAAATTTGGCCTTAACTTCTTCGCACTCATGACTGCAAAGATTCAGAGGATCCAGCAAGCAAAGCAGATCAGTTATATTTAGCTCATTTCTTCTATACTGAAGCCAGGGAGAAATTTCCACCTTAGACCATCAAAGAAGAGACTTACAACATAACAATGTTCTCAATGCGGCTGCTGGAGATAATTTGGTTTAAGAACAGCAAGTGGAATTTCATGTGCCCTTAGGACAATAAGGTGAATATTTTCTCCAGAAAGAGAAGAAAGTGAATCTGAAATTCAGGAGAAAAACATGAATGAACTGGAAATGTTCCCACACGAAGGAGTTGACTGCTGGACAGATGACAATAAAGTAAAAGAAATACAACCAAAGGTCCCGCTGCTATTAGGGTGTGTGACTACAGTAGAGAAAACACTGTCTAAACAATATATTGTTACCAGGATTATGTAGCAACAGTCTTCAAACAGGAATAATTAAAAATCTAAAAGTGTTTCCTTCTTGGGAAAAACCTAAGTCCACTATATTTTAAATTTATAAACACTTATGTGATTATCATTCAAAAAGACTCAATATCAAAAGTCAACACTGACTTTCATCAACTGGCAATTACCGTTAATGACGTCAGTCTAAAATTTCATTGCTAATTTTTGATGAACATGTCTATTGCATTAGATGTGGCAAATATATTTTTAAACTACAACCCAAAAAATGTGTTGGAAAATAATTCCTACGACAAATGTGATATAAAAGGAACAAACTCTACTGGTTAAATCATCTATTCTGCTTATTTTATGGAACAGAACTTTCTGATAAGGCCATTTCCAAAAGGTAACTATATCCTAAAGATCAGCAGAAGACTGAGGACTGTTCGGGATGCAAAAACGGATTCTGACCTTTTTACCTGCATATATGTATCCGTATACATTATCAGAAGGCTATGTGAAGGGGCTCACAGATCAAAGGAGATGTTGAGTAAAGACATAAGATCTACTAGGCAGCCTGGTTGGGGGACATGCCTGCCTTCAGACCGTATCACAACCTCAACATTTTCCAGTCTATGCAGGAGTCGAGATTCCCAGTCCTAGGACAGAGAGCACAGCTTCATCTGCCCATCACTAGGCTAGAGAAAGGCAAGCCCCATGGATCAAGAACCCCTCCCCCAAGCAGCCTTCCTCACCCGAGAGGTTGGGTTGCAGCAAAAGAGAGCAGGCAGGAGACAAAGAGATTTACCATGTGCTGCAAGTGTGCATTTCTGGTAGGAAAGCAAAGACCGGGGTGAATATGGACGTTACTACGTGACTCCAGTCATCATCCAGAAACTGGAGTATTTTCACATGTACATCCCTTGAGTATCTTAAGGAACCAGGAATTTGCTGGAGGGTATTATCAATTCAGAAGGGATCCTCCTCAGACCAGGAGGATCTTTTATTCTTCAACAAAAATGTGAAGGGCCATATTGTCTTATTTCTACATTTCATAAAAAGTAAAGTTAAATTAAAAGTAACAAGGCGGGGGTGCCTGCCTGGGTGACTCCACCAGCTAAGCCTCTGCCTTCAGCTCAGGTCATGATCTCAGGGTCTGGGGATCGGGCCCCATGTCCAGCTCTCTGTTCAGTGGGGAGTTTTTGCTTTTCCCTCTCCCTCTGCCCCTCCTCCTGCTTGTGCTCAGTCTCAAATAAAATCTGGCGGGGGGGGGCTGAGAGGGGAAGGAACAAGGAATATTGTTCATCTTATGCCTGAAATAAGCCAACATTATACCAAAATATTAATGCAAACATAGACAATGAAAATTAAGTCCAAATGACAGGAAGTACAGTCTCGATGCCTTCTCTGATTCAACAGAGCACTGTTTTGAATTCTGAGTTTTATATTTATAAAGGGTGCAGCAAATTAAGACTATGTACTCAGAGGACATGACAGGAGAGCAAGGAAATGATCAGAATAACAATGAAGGAAAATGGGAATATTTCATACAAGGAGAAGAGGACTCAGTTAATGACTAGGTCTCAAGTACACTACACTGTAGTGCACAGAAAACCTGAATACGTTCTCCAAAGATAGAATCTAGTTCCCATTCTTCTGATCTTGCTGTGTGGCCTGAAACAAGTTGCTTACCATCTCTGGGTCTTGGTCATCATATCTATAAAAGGAGGTGTGTTGTGGCTAATGGCAGGGATTTTAATTAAGATGCCACCTTCACTGCTTACTGGGTAAGTGATTTTGGTCTGAGTCCCTAGAAAATGACAAGATGTTATCTCCCTTAGAGTTTATTGTGAGGATTAAAGTAATGTAAATATCCTGGTACAGTGATGGATACACAGATCAGTTAAAGTATTCAATCACCAACCAATGGTAACTGTAACTATTCGGTAACAGGGTTCTATGAAACAGTTGTAGTGCCACCCCAAATAAAAGCGACAAAATTTTCTGTGTTGTCGAATGATCAGCTAAAAATAGGTAAGTACATTTTTCTTCAATTCAAGGAATAATTTTTTTAAAGAAGACTTTATTTGAGAAAGAGAGACAAAGAAAGAGCAGGGGAGGAACAGAGGGAGGACAAGCAGACTCTACAGTGAGCATAGAGCCTGATGTGGGGCTCAATCCCAGGACCCTGAGATCATGACCTGAGCCAAAATCAAGAGTCGAACCAACCGACTGAGCCACCTGGGTTCCGCAACAGAAGGATTTTCTATTAATTAGAACTAAGAGAAAAAGTTCATTGGTGAAGTAACATGCTTCCCAACAGGAAATATTCCAAAGGCATTAGATAAATAATATCCACTGGGTATGGGCAGCTTTTTCTATTTTGCTTGAGGTCCCCTAGTGACCCAAATGTCCATGAATTTCAGCCGAGTGCAGCACCAAGTGCATTCATACTTTATAATATTAATGTACCACTGCCCTCTAGTGTATAACCTAAGATAAAATCAGGAATACAAAGAAACAAGAAAATGGCACAAGCACCATGCAAACTTTTTTAAATCGGCAAAGGTTATCTTACGGCTCATCGAATAAAACCTCCTCGATTTCAGAGGAAGAGCTAGGAATACAAAGTCAGGTGATTAGGCCAGAGTCCGCTCCAGAGCTGAGATGGGAAGCCCGGGGCCCCTCTCAGGCGGAGCTGTCTGTCCCATCGCATCCCCCGTGCCGCAGCTGCCCTGGGGAGCATCCCTCACCCGGGCCAGGGGCCCCGCCTCCAGCCCACTAGCCACACAAGTTCCCCTCCACACCGTCAGCCCAGGGCGTCCTCAATCACAAGTTCAAACACTTACAACTATTTTGCTGAAAAAACAATGGTTAATGAGGCCTTGTTGACAAGAACAGTCCGTTATCAGCAAGCTAATGACCACTCAGGCCACAGCGGGGATGGCAGCCGGCAATTAGGTCTGCAGTGATGTACACACAGAAAGGGACTCTAGTTATAATTAAACCTGATCCTTTAGTTCAATTGCTCATTAGGGAAGAAAATAAAACAAAACACAGACCCCACAACAAGAAGGCCGAAAACGAGTCCTTTGGTCCAGGGATGGAATTCTAGGCCATCGACGGAGTAAGCCAGGTCTCTGCCTCTGTGTGAGCACTTATGCTTATGTTCATATTCGGAGTACTTTGACGTGAAGGCTTTTTCTGCCTTAGTGATTTTAAAGGTCATGGCCCGCAGGATGCCGAACCATCTTATTTTGCTTATCAGCACTCCTCAACTGTTTTTACTCTGAACCTGTGTAAGTTGTGTAATTAAATATTAAAAACCTAACTGGCAAACCCTCTTTAAGTGATAAAAAAATATCTAGGTAGGAAATACAAGAATACATAAAAGCATAAACCTGTCATACTTAGGAGGGAGCCCTACTCTACTGAACGGCAAGGTGGTAATAGTCCATTGTCACCATGGATTCTGGGACTAGACGGACCAGAGTTTACAATGACAGTTCTGCTAGTTAGTGCCTGTAGATCTTGGCCACGCATCAGAAGTCTTTAGGGAGGGCGCCTGGGTGGCTCAGTGGGTTAAGCCTCTGCCTTCGGCTCAGGTCATGATCTCAGGGTCCTGGGATCAAGGCCCGCATTGGGCTGTCTGCTCAGCAGGGAGCCTGCTTCCTCCTCTCTCTTCCTGCCTCTCTGCCTTCTTGTGACCTCTCTCTCTGTCAAATAAAATCCTTAAAAATAAATAAATAAATGTGATCATTAAATACATTTTTAAAAAGTCTTTAAGGAGAGGGATTTCATTTGTATTACATGAAAGATCTTATGTAAAGATCCTTTCTTCCTCTTCCCCTTTGCATTACACTTTCTTTCTCCCCATAACAACAAGAACATGTCTAAATCTAGAAAGAGACAGGTCTCACTAAGACCGACCTACCTGTGTAAGGGGTTGGTTTCTGAGATAAGTAGGAAGCAGGGCACGGTGGGGAGACAGAAGAGGAAGCAGGTGCTAATGGAAATCCATGGCTTCATTGGGATTTTAACTCCCCAAGACATTGAGAAGGCGACAAAGAAGAGGATGAAGCTAATAGGATCACAGAAGACTGGTTTTCTCCTTTTCTTCCCATGTGGTCAAAACATCTTTCCTAATTGCCTCTTTCATATTACTCTGGGAAGTAAAGGATGAGGGGCTGTCTCATTCTTACCTCCTTCACTCTTCATCTACGCCTTCTCGCTCCTAAGCCTGCTCCGTGGTTCCTGTCCTTTTGAATCTATGTCACAAGCAACCTCTAAAACCATGTGCCTTTCAACTTCCTTTTTGTTACATTATACCTTCCCATACATCCTTTCAAACTGTTCACCTCTACTGGTCTTTTATCCATCTGTCTAAAAGCCTTCTGAGGGCTTCTCTACTCTTAATATTCAGTCTTGCAAGCCCTTAAATTGCCACGTCTCCTCTCTAGCTAATAGAAAGGGGAAGGTTCTGAATATATAGCTTTTTTAAAGTGTTGCAATGCTCGAGGGGCTTATAATTCAGCTGTGGAGGAAAGACTGCTACTTCCCTAGAAACAATGGTGATCAATAAAAGACAGCATATAATTAAGTCCTGAATTGTGTTGCCAGACTTAGTTCCTACAGCTGGGGGGATTGTGAGAAGACGGAATGCCCCAAGGTGGGATGATCAGGGACATCTTGAAGGAAGCACCCGACCAGAATAATGCTTTAATAATCACTCAATGTTGGTGATTTGATTTTGATTTGAGATGAAATGTGAGCTAAACCTTGAAATTATCATAAGATCATCAATGCTCCCTTCCATTTCACTATTACCCTCATTCGTGAATTTTAGAGGTACACATTATTTCCTATTTTAACAACTCTGAAAGAATATAGCTTTTCATTACTGTCTCAGCATATGTCATAAGTATGCAGTGGTTCCCCAGTGGCATACGAGACAACTACACAGCTTACAGCTGATGGCTTCTTAGGTTCCATAATACACAATATTCACTGAGCATCGGGATGTCCCACACTGCTCTTCTGGACTGAGGGCACAGGTGAAGCGCCAAAGTAAAGTTTCTCCTGTGAAGCTTGCATGGTAGTCAGGGAGATGGCCCTAAATCAAGGAGCAACTGAGTGACGAACTGAAGCCAGGCACTGTGACAGAGCAGGAACCAGACTGAAGCCTGCATCCCCATCTATGGTGCTAGCAAAGAAAAAAATATTTAGAAATACATTTCTGAAGTTCAGATTCTAGGCCTGGGTGGCTGAGTTCATTAAGCATCTGCCTTCAGCTCAGGTCATGATCCCAGGGTCCTGGGATCAAGTCCCATGTCTGGCTCCATGCTAAGTGGGGAATCTGTTTCTCCCTCCTCCATTTTCCCCTCCCCGTGCTTGTGCACATGCACTCGCTCACTCTCAAAAATCTTTTTAAAAATAAAATTCACATTTTGCTTAAGGAGAAATCACAATTTGGGGGAAATTGAATGTAATATGAATTGGATCTAGTCAAGTAGCCCAATTAATGGAAATATTTCCAGCTTGGCAACTATCTTCAGAGACACGGTACAACCTTACACAGTTTGGTCTTTTCCAACAATTCTGTCAATGGTTTAGGCAAACAAGAAATGACATCCGTATCTGATTTGCAGGTAATAAATCTTGGAAAAAGAACAAGTACATGAGCTGGAGCTAGGCACAAAAGGATGACAGAGTAAGACAGTGGGTTAAAGCTAACTTAGTAAGAACCATCAGGAAGTGCTGCTTTCACATCAAAATTTTCATTTTCAAAATAACCGGAGAATCTATGCTGAAACAAGTATAGTAACAAGATCTGGGGATTTTGGTGCTGACAGATCTGCAGGAGATAAAATTTCTAAGGTTAAACGGTCTTTAGTCTACTATGGTATCCATCTAGGGTAACATCGCATTCCGTGTGCGCTGACATTGCGTAGACAGGTTCGGCAATAATCAACTGACGGATTTGCTTTTAAGAATCTACGAATCTCAAAATTGAATGTAACATTATGGAGTCTTTTTAAAGGAAGATTCCATAACTTCTGTCTGATTCTCCAAGTATTCAGAACCATGTTTTTTAAAGAAACGCTGGCCAACTCCTACAGAACCGAAGGAGAAGCTGAGCTAATAAAGGACCTGGGGGGGAACACACTACATGAGGGAAAGCTGAAGAAGGAACTATTTAGCAGAGAAAGAAGAGGAGTCTTTAAATATTTGAAGGATCTTATTAGAGAGAGCCTAGATCTAGTTTACATGACTCTGGAGGGTAGAACCTGAGTGAAAAGCGAGTCACTAAGCTAATTTCCCCACATCAGAGAATGAGAACCTATCTTAATACCCTTGGCTGCTTGTAAGGCAGTTTTTTCCTGGAGGCGTTCAGAGGCAGGCAATGACATCATAAAGCTCTACCCTTGATCTCAAGGGTCAGCAGATGTTTTCTATGAAAGGCCAGGTAGTAAATAATTGCAGCTTCCTGAATCATATGGTCTCCGACAGTTACCCAGCTCTACCGTTGTGGCACAAGTCAGCCTAGACGATACGTGAACAAAGGAGTGCCAATCAAACTCTACAAAAACCTGGACCCAGGCTGGACTTACACTGCACTGCAGTTTTCCAGTCCCCAGACCACACGGCTGCTTCTAAAGGCCCCTAGAACTCCAGAATTCTTTGGATCCGAGATCAAACTGGAGGTCTATTTGCCCAGCACCATAGGGAGCAGAAACAAACCTATCTACAAACTTTTGCTCAAAGACCTAGAATTTAAACACCCCCCAACACAAGAGGGCCTTCCAGGTAGCTTCAGAGAACCCTGCACTAAAGACAACAGGCTTATTACAGCCACAGGTCGGAGGGAGCAGGTGATTAGTGAGGTCTGTATCCTCAGCCCCAGCTTGTTACCCTGCGGTCAGTTACACAGCTGCTTACAAGTGTGTGTGTGCACCTGTTCAAGCCTTCAGGTGTGCTGATCTCACATTAATTAAACTCCTTAGAAGCAAATTAAAAACATTACATGCTGCCCTCCTGTGTCTGTCCCAGCCTTCCCTCAGGGGCTCTTTATCTGTAAGGGATCACCTAACAAGGGTAAGGAACAGTGCTCATTGGTGATTAGGGAGGGGCTTGTTATCCCCCAATTAATGCTCATTATCCCCCAATTAATGCTGCCATCACTTGGTTAAAGTTATTGGCCCACAGCACAGAATAGGGAATAATAAGGGTTGATGAGCTGAGCTCCCTCTCAAAAGTCAACAGCCACCTTCCATATGGACCACTGCTTGACAAAGGCTCATCAATAGCTTCAAATGAAAGACAGGCATGATAGCCCTCCTCTCTCCTAGTGGGTCAGGAGACAGAAGTCTGTAGCTAACCAGTACACCTTGCAAATGTAACATTTCCAGATGGCTTGAGTTGTCGAGGATCTCTGGCTTAGAATCTGTGAAAACCAGGAAACCACCATCCATGGCAGGTGAGCATGGGAGCTGGTCTTAGGCAGAAAAATGAGCACTGTGCGTGCATACAGCACATTATAGGACACGGGACACGAATACTCCTCCATTTCAACAGTCCTGCTGATTTTTTTTTGATGTTATTTTTATCAAGAGAATGGAATAGTGGGTAAAAACAGAGGACTGAGTTTGGGGCTTTGCTCCATTTACAGTCCTAGCAAATTGTTACTGTTTCTATTACAGCATCCCTCACGGCAAGTCCTAGTTATCTGCTCAGACATACAACACTCATACCCACTCATACCGAAGCTGAGAGTCCATCGATCCACCTGTGCACAAGGCTCTTTCCTGTATTAATAATTTTAATTGACCATGATTAATCTTTATTTTTTGAGGCTCTGGGATCCCAGAAAGCAGAAGGTTTGTAGCAGGTCATTCAATCTCTCCCTTTACCAGGGGGCACCCCTAAAAAGTAAAAAGTACATCATCAGCGAGATCCTCTTAGATGCCAACATTGCGTCAGGCACAGCAGCTTACTTTCTCTTGAGCATTGCTTCCATAACATTAATGTAAAAACAACAACAACAACAACAAACCCCGACTGATGGGGCACCTGGGTGGCTCAGTCAATGAAACATCTGACTCTTGGTTTAGGCTCAGGTCATGATCTCAGGGTCATGAGATCAAGCCCCATGTCAGGCTCATCAAAGAGTCTGCTTGAGATTGTTGGACCATCACCCTCTGCCCCTCCCCTGGCTCACACATGTGCACTCTCAAAATTTTTAAGAGAATAATATGGTATAAAACTATTCCCAACTTACCTAATTGCAAAGAGCAACTGAACTTCAAATGCCCTAGTACCCTAAAGATAGAACACTCTTCCTCCAAATTTTCAAGTCATTCAGGCTTCAAATGTGGATTTTTTTCCTCCATCAGATGTCATTACTGGTTTTAATTTTTTTTCATCTTGAATAACTTAGTAACAGGGATATGGTTTTATTCTTTATCAGTTTGGTCATTGTTTAAAAATGTATAAGGCCCCTTGTTGACAAGGGCGGGAGTAACCGAGGAGGTGTACACGGGAAAACCATTTAAAAAATATACTGAACTACATTTCTACTCCTAGGAATGTCGCATTCAAAAGCACTCCCATGCTATGCAAAGTGTGAGCGAAAAGGCGTAAATGACACAAATTTTCCTTCAATTCGAAGATTAAACAAACATGGTTTATCCACATGGAGAACAATGCAACTCTTGAACACCGTGATGTACAATTAGATGCACCCATAAAAGGACATCGAGGCACGCAGCTAAGTGAAGAGGCAAATCACCAAAGAGCATCTTTCCACTCTAATATAAATCATGATCGTGATAATTATAGCAAAAACAACACAAAACAAATATACATTCAAGGGGAAAAAAAACTTAGAAAAATATCTCAAATGACTAAACAGGTTTCAGTTAATGGTAGTATGAAAAGAATTCCACCTTTTAGATTATTAAATATTTGTAAATTCTAACATAGAATACAGACTATGTGGTAGTACCTGCTATAATTTTTTCTGAACAAAAATAAAGTACAAAAACATATTCCATTTGCTTATACTCAAAAAATTGTTAGATCTCCTATTTCTTGGGGGAGAAGACTGACTCCTTAAAGTGACCATTTTCAGGGGACCCGGGTGGCTCAGTCGGTTCAGCATCCTTCAGCGCAGGTCAGGATATCAGGGTCCTGGGAATCGAGCCCCACATCAGGCTTCCTGCTTGGCTTCGCCCTCTCCCTCTCCCACTGTTCACGTGTGCTCCTGTACTTGTTCACACACTCATGGATAAAATCTTTAGAAAAAATTTAATAATAAAAAGACTATTTTGAATCTTGCTAGAAATCCCCAATTATTGTTCTCACCTTATCCCTCCAGGAGAAACACCACCAAAGAATTACTAGTGTTTTCACACCTGCACCTTATCCAAGAAGTGGCAGGATTCCAAGAAATGTTGTGAATGGCAGTTAATACTCTAGGACGTTTGCCACTCTGACACTTACGAGAAACCGTGGAAACTGGGCGAACACTGAGCTTGTTCTCACTCAGATGTTCATGAACATCTTCAGGCCAGAGACTAGGGGACTCATCCCAGGTATAGAGGACTGAGGATAAGAACAAAGTAGACGGACTATAGAAGCTTTTCGGAGCGGGACTCCGGTAACTGGAAATAGGACTCCTGTAACTTTGCAGTTCAGAAGTAATCCTGAATCCCTCAGAAAGAACATGGAACCTGCCAAAATCACTGGGCCCTGGCTGCCACTCTTAAAGTAACAAGAGAGGAGTAAAGGAAGAGGAGGAAGATCTAAAAGCTAGTGACATCTTCAGACAAACATGCCCAGACATGCTTTCCCCTGCACAGAGAGCCCAAACAAATGCTTCAAGACATCAAAAGATCATTAAAAAAAAAAAAATTGATGGTACCAATTCCATATACCTCTTTTTCAATGCCAGGAGATACTGACAGAATTCCTGAGTGACCCAAGAAAAGCACAGCAAGATCCCTTGGGTCGATTCTGAGGGCGAGCCAAGTTTAGAACTTCTGTGGCATTCCCGCAACCAAGAACTTCTCCCTACTCCCTGCCCTGCAAAGAAAAGACAAAGAGAAGCCAGGAAGTCAAGGGGGCGGGGAGGTGGGGAGAGAAGCTAGATGGCAGTTTATAGGACAAATCCCAGAAGGTTTTCCTTCCATTTTCAAGTTTAAGGTGTCCTTGTTAACAGTTAAAAAAAAAAAATAGCATGAAAGTCCAGAAAAAGTCGCCAGAGTCCTAAGAAAGCTGGGATGAAGGCCTGGTGCCCATCGCTCAGCATCCAGGTTCTATGGAGGCAACCGATTTGACTGACGAGTTCTAACACATACAGGTGTAATCACGTAAGGGCTTGCACCGTGGGAGTCTAACGAAGACTTCTTAATGGGCCAAGTAGATGTTTTGTAACATCTCTGAAGCTTTGCAAGCTCAAGCTACAGTAGTACGGCCTCTGGCAATGGTCCACACATTCTGAAAGCATGAGAACCTCAAACGTCAAAGACACTCCTGCAGATCCCCCACAAGCAACAGTTCTACTCTCAGTGTCTGTCCATTTAAAAATAGCCGACCGACTTTAAAAGAATGTGTGCCAATGCCAAACTCCAAAGAAGCTGAAAGAAGTTATCCTGTAGCATCTAGTACCATTTTTAGTATTTTTTAAATGTGCCAGATGCATAGGTGGTACTCAATGGTTGAATGAGTGAAAAAAGGTAACACATCAAATAGTTAACCTAGAGGACTGTCTTCTGACCAACAGACGGGTCCACTCTCCTTGGAGTGGACATTCTCAGCGTGGCATGGAGGGCCTCCTTTCCCATTTGTCTCCGTGCTGGAGCAGACCTGAAGCTGTGAGTCAGTGTGAGTCTAAGCCTCCCCTGGACGCCACCCAATCCCATAGGAAAGCCGGGGAGCTTTGCATGTGGCAAGTGTCGGGCTAGGCTTCAACTTCCACAAGCTGTCAACCCCACTCCCTTCTTAGCTAACGTAAGCATTGGGTCTGCCTTAAGCCAGCAGCATGGCTTTCCGGCTCTTCAGCTGTTGACCCTTGAAGTCACTGATGCTTAATTGTATCGAAACCTAGTTAAAGACACAGAATATTTGTGAAGGACAATTAGGCAGTCTCTTCTCCTCTACATCTATGCTCATCTGATCTGCCTTACGTGTACAGTGTAAAATAGTCAAATTGAGCAGAGAAACTCCTAGAAGCAAAGAACAGTGGTTTTGCCAGATGCTGGGGGGGGGGGGAGCCTCTTGGTTAAAGAGTACAAAGTTTCAGGGGCACCTGGGTGGCTCAGTGGGTTAAGCCTGTGCCTTCAGCTCAGGTCATGATCTCAGGGTCCTGGGATCGAGCCCCACATCAGGCTCTCTGTTCAGCAGGGAGCCTGCTTCCTCCTCTCTCTCTCTGCCTGCCGCTCTGCTTACTTGTGATCTCTGTGTGTCAAATAAATAAAATCCTTAAAATTAAAAAAAAGAGTACAAAGTTTCAGTTTTGCAAAATGAGTAAGTTCTAGAACATGGGGGACTACAGTTAACTATACTACATTTTATACTTAAAATTTGCTAAGAGTGTAGATTTTAATTACCCTCAATACACACACATAGAGAAAACAGTAAGTATGTGAAGTAATGGATATGTTAATTGGCTCAGTTGTGATCATTTCAAAATGAAGAGCAAAACCTCAAGTTGTACACATCAAATATATGTAATTCCTTATTATAGGTCAATAAGCTGAGGTTTTGGGGTTTGGGGGGATTTTTGTTTTAAGTATTTATGCCCACTATTTTGTCAAATCGGTGCTTCCCTAGTCTGGATGCAATTGTCTGGTCCCCCGACAGAACTGCTCTCGCCAAGCTGCCCTTCTGTTTATACCACTGGCTGACGTTACAGAATGTAATGAGTGACACTGACTTTGAGGATGCCATTGAGGACACTGCTCTCTACCGTATACATGGTTCTCTGTGTGAGGGTCAAGAGAGCACTTTATCTGTTCCAAAAAAAGTCACTTCTCCTAAGTAACTGCTTTTTTCTCCTTTAAAGATATAATAACTCTAATGAGTGGTGGTACCTTTTCTACTATGTTACAAAAACTCAGGGCTGATCTTGTGAACTGTGAACCTGAGTTTCCTCCAGGAATTTCAAAGCATTTTGAAACGAGTGACGACCCACATTTTGTGTACTGACCTCTCCCACATTTTTACTGTATTTTTTTTTCTAATCTTCCCTTTCATTAAATCCAATTTCCAATGACGTCTGGTGCTGGAAGTGGCAGAATCGGGGACTAGTCCTGCCTCTGGGAACAAGTCTATAGGCAGAGCCCGTCCTGAGCTCAGAGGCTTAGCTGACCACTTCCTTGAGGAGTCTCCTGGAAAGGGGGCATTCAGCTGCAAAAGCATGAACCCTCCACCTCCACTTGGTGCCACAGCACCGAGAACAGCATGAACTCGATGAACAGCAAGTAGCGAGTCACTTAAGTGCGATTCCTAGCCCAAGAGCTGAGAATGTGTGGAACTGGGCTGAGATGCTGTACAAGACCAACAGGAAAAGAGTTTCATGGGGCAGTTTCAAGAGCATCAACAGGCCTCCTGTTTAAGACCAGTGAACTGACTCCCGACCCGGCCGTCTTTATGCCCTTACAGCGTCCTCACATCTCCCATGTGTCAGCCACCCGCTCCCAACACGGTTTACAAGCAGGGCGTGCTAGGAGCTGCGATGCTCCCAGATCGGATTCTGGAAAGTCTGACGCTCTAAGCTTAGATACCGTCTGACTCAGTCGTTTGTCTCTAGAAATTCTCAGTGAGGAGTAGTCAGATGCATGCCTGAGGAGTTTCAAAATCAGGTGGACCTCAAGAGCCTATTTGGGAATTCCCTTATTTCCTTGATCTTCCTCCTCCTTTTCCCTCGGTCTGTTTCTAGCTGCCCACCCTGCTCACAGGCTTCCAGTTGTCCCAGTAAGGCTGGCAGACCCTCAAAGTTCTCTGGATTTGGGGAGGTGGCTTTTAACCCACCAGAATTTTTCAGGGAAACTCCTCGAAAATGCTTTTAACTTTCTCCTGCTAATATTAATATAAACTGCTGGTTGTTTTGAATTTTTGGTGTCGAGCAAAGAGCTAAGAAATTTATATTTAATCTTTGCGATATCATCGACATTTTATAGGAAGGCAACCCAGTTAGGAAGGCAAACCCAAGCTACAGTAGAATTCGAGGATTCCGTCTCATAACCGGACTTCTGCGACCACTCTGATCTTGCTGCTCCTGACAAGTTTAGGGGGATGAGTTTTATACCTTCCAGCTATCAAAACTCTCACTGCTCTCCAGTCTGCCCAAAGAGCAAAGCTGGGCAAAGAAGGAAAAGGAGGACGGAATCCAGGAAAAGGTCCACCCTAAACACCCAAGAATGTTCATCATGGCACCATTTTAAATAGAAAAAAAAAAACTGCAAATCATCTTGACTGATTTAATATGCTAGGATACATCCAATACATCACATGAAATCATTAAAATTACGTGTTAAGACAAAGTATTTAACGACACAGAAAATGCTCCACTGAGATACTTTGGGATAAAAATCACTATCTGCAGAATAACATAAAACATACCGATTGTATGCGGATCTAAAAAGACTAGAAATATGGGACTCAACATTTTAAACAGCTATCTCTGCTGAGGAAACCAAGCGGATTTTTATTTTTCCCTTTGTGCTTTCTAGATTTTCCAAACCTGTACAACAAACTCATGATACTTTCTATTCAGAAGGAAAAAAACTTCTTAAGTAAAATATGTAATATTAAGATCTTAAGCTACTAAGCACAGTCTGGATGCCAGCAAGGGAACCTGCTGATAAAACATGATAGGACACCACAGTAACAATGCAGTACACACGTAAGAGCTGATAGTGCGGGACGCCCGGGTGGCTCAGTCAGTTAAACGTCTGCCTTTGGCTCAGGTCATGATCCCAGGGTCCTCAGATCGAGTCCCGCATCGGGCTCCCTGCTCAGCCGGGAGTCTGCTTCTCCCATCTGCCTGCAGCTCTCCCTGCTTGTGCCCTCTCTCGCTCTCTCTGACAAATAAATTAAATCTTAAAAAAAAGCCTCTTGGGGCGCCTGGGTGGCTCAGTTGGTTAAGCGACTGCCTTCGGCTCAGGTCATGATCCTGGAGACCTGGGATCGAGTCCCACATCGGGCTCCCCGCTCGGCGGGAAGCCTGCTTCTCCCTCTCTCACTCCCCCTGCTTGTGTTCCCTCTCTGGCTGTGTTTCTCTCTGTCAAATAAATAAAATCTTTAAAAAAAAAAAAAAAAGCCTCTTAGCGTAACCAAATAACTTGGAAGCGGAATCTAACATGTATCTACTCATAAAGAATTTAGTACGGAATAAAGGTAGCATTAAGCTTAGATACCATCTGACTCAGTAGGAGTCATCCTCCCCATGCAGTAGGAGGATTAATAAATAGTGCAAAAATAAAACCAAATAGTGCAAAAATAAAACCAAATAGTGCAAAAATAACCAACTAGTGCAAAAATAAAACCAACCATTTTAAGAAGATAAATCACTATCTTCTAACAAATAATACATAGGTTGGATGAACTAAATCGCTAAGTGTAAACACTATGCTCAGGAGACCTTAGAATACATGTGAATTCGTGATCCTGAATTTAGAACACCTTTGTAAGCAAAAGTTTAAAGGAAGAAAATATGCCAGAGAAAGCAATTTTCCTACATTCCTGTATGTCAATTCCTTACATCAAAGCAAATTTTGAGGTAAAAGACAAGTTAAGGAAATCCGCAACATATACAAAGAACTAAAATTCTTAGTGTAAAGAGATAAGTCAATAACAAGAACCTTTGATTTTTCTTTTAATTGGAAAAAGGAGAGGATCAAGCATTAAGTTCCATTACAGAGGATGGGCTCTCTCGTCCTCTGCTGATTCTCCACACAGAGTGACCCACCACAAAATACTGATTTCATCCAAGAGTGATAACTTACAGATGAGTACACAGAAATGGCCCCCAGAAGCCCATACTTTAGGAGTCCAAAATCACCGGTTATCGAAGATCAAGTGTGTCTGTATACATGTGTACATATATAATTCAACTTGTAGGCTTTCTACATGTATAGTTCATTGTCTGTTATACCTCAAAGAATCTGCAAAATAGCATTAAATAAAATCTATGGGGAGAAAAATTAAGTATCCCAGCCCTCAAGTGAGACTACAGGTAGTGATTTCCCCCCCTCCACCAGCGTGGCATACCTAACATTGAAGTCCTTTTGCCCAGGCTGGGAAGCAACCTGATTGACCCAGAGACCTGAATGGAGCCAGAGCACCTCCACATCAATCAGGAACTTGGTGTCTTATTTAGGGTCTTAGTTTTCCTGCTCATCGTTATCTGTGAATATTGGGATTCCTGAGGTTTTTCTTTTCTATTTTTGATAGGTTCCAAGTTTCTTTCTTTCTTTTTTTTAAAGATTTTATTTGACAGAGAGAAACACAGCCAGAGAGGGAACACAAGCACGGGGAGTGAGAGAGGGAGAAGCAGGCTTCCTGCCGAGCAGGGAGCCCAAGGTGGGGCTCGATCCCGGGACTCTGGGACCATGAGCTGAGCTGAAGGCAGACGCCTAACGACTGAGCCACCCAGGCATCCCCCAAGTTTCTTTATTAATCACATAATCCTTTCATAGTAAAAATTTTATTTAAAAACATTTAATGAAAAGATCAATTTACTTTTTTTTCCCCTAAGATTGTATTTCAGAGTGACAGAGAAAGAGCACACAGAGGGAGAAGCAGACTTTCTGCTGAGCAGGGAGCCCAATGTGGGTCCCGATAGCAGGACCCTGAGATCCTGACCTGAGCCGAAGGCAGACGGTTAATGACTGAGCCACCCAGGCGCTCCCAATGAAAAAAGATCAATTTAAAAGATCTTATAATAGTAGAAACACTAGTATCAAATAGCTGAACCAGTGCTAAATGCCAAATGGAGATGTGTGACTGAAGACGGACGGACGTGGTGTACAGAGGTTTTAGAAGAAACCATATTCGTCTAGAGAAAAAGAAATGAAGGGGCGCTTAGAGAAGAATTAATTTTCTTTAGTAATGCTTTCAACTCCGCTGTGATATCCTCTACTGCAAATCCTTGTCTTCTCCTCTTCGGCGGGGAACGGGGGAGATTCCGCTGCACCAGAGAAAGGTAAAGAAGCCTGCAGCAGTTTACCCAAAAGAAGCCCAGGGTGCAACAAATGTTAGTCAAGCAGCTACCATCTTGGTTATGGGTGCACTACTTTGATGGGCACTGAGGGATGGCAGGGGCACCACAGGCAGGCTCTAAAAGCAAGTGGCAAGGCTCTGCCATCCCACAGCTCTAGAATGTGTGAAAAATCTTCGCTAGCCTCTTGGAATCATATCACCCTTTGGAGACATCCCCCCCCAGCCCCACCGCTCTTTTTAAAAATACATTCACTACTCGTTGCCTGCAGACACAGCACTAACTTAATGGCTCTGCGTCAATTCACCTTCGAAAAGAGTTCTGGTTGCAGGAGACGATGCCACAGAACTGTCAAGGGCAGGAGAGACCAGCCTACGGAGGGGGAGGTCTGTGCTTCTCGCTTCGGCACGCCCCCAGCGCGGAGGGGCATATGCTGAACCGTGAAGGGAGGCTGCACACGGGGCTCCCTCGCATTTATGTCTGCGCATCCCTAGCTCCCATCCCTATCCAGACGCAGGTGGGCACGGCGGGAGAAACAGCGCTGGCCTGAAGGCAGTGGAAAGGTCACTCGGAATGTTGAGGACATGCATTTTTTGCTCTTTCAGAGGAGCATCCAAGTTCAAAGTTAACCTCAGCTCTGAACAAATCATTTCATCAACCTCAGTCTTGGCCAAGACTTGACTTCCCTCTTACAACTTCTCAAAAAGCAGAGAGCTAGACCTGCAATCTAGATCACCCCGATATATCCCAACAGGTGCTGGAGAAGAATGGGAGCCTGAGGGCTCACGCACTGAGGTGGGTCCTGTTCGGTCTGCTCACCTCAAGGACACAGGCAGAGCTGATCCCCTTCACCTATCCCAGAGATTTAAAGAGAAAAGAAACGAGCGAGCGGAGTCAGATCCTTGCTTTGTAAACAAAGTGACTCTACCCACCGTGTTGTACCCAAATGGCTGCTTATCTTCCTTTTGGAAGGGTTTAAAAAAAAAAAAAAAAAAAAAACAATAGCCAGGGAAACAAATGTGGACTCCAGAACAGCTTAGAACCACGGTGGTCCTACAAACGATCAAATTGGAGACCTGGTAGATCACAGAGTCTCAACCAAATCCTAAAAACCTCGATTCGCTACAAAGCTCACAGATGGCAATAGAGGACATCAAGCTAGGGAGATGGAGGGGAGGGAGAAGTCTCAAGTCTCCTCGGGTTCTGTCAGGAGATAAGCTAAGGCTGGTGGCCATGGTCTTGCACCCATCCAAGGACAGCCCCTGCCAGGTCACGAGAAGGTCTGTCACGGTGAAATTCTGAATAACTGCTTTCCATGGCTTCAGAAACCAACACGAGTTTCTCTAGCAGCTGGCTATGCTACCCAGTTCCAAATGCCCTTATTTATGATCCCATCGGTGCCATCTTGCTTTCTTGTCCAGAGACCATATAACAGATGGGAAGTTACATGACAGTTGTGATATTGCCAGTCCCTAAGTTGCCCAGACGTCTCTGAGGTCTAAGAAAAACAGCACAGCATCCCTAGTCCCTTTTATACCATCTCCACTTTGCAGATGAAGAAACCAACTCCGTGACATAACTGCCCAGCATCACAGCCAGGGCCAAAAATTGGACCCAAGTGACCTAACTCCAGAGTTCACCCTCACTGCACCATATTGTAAAGTGATCTATATGGGTTTCACGCAGATCAAAGCAAAGACAGTTTGCTCTGATTAGAAAATTAACCTCCACTAAGATGGTCACCCAAAGCCGCAGACCTAGAATTAATAAGAGACAGAGCCGTCACCGTGTCCAATCTCCAGTCCAGACCATAAATCCTGTCTATAAAAGATCCCTCGACAGATCATCCACCTCCTAGGGTCCCACAGCCATGAGGCGGTCATATTTATGAAGCATATATTCTGTGCACGCCTCTCCCAGGACTTCATGGACAGGATCACATTTAGTCCCTATTAGGTAAGAAGCACATAATCCCATCTTTCAGATAAATATGCCTGGAAGGGTAAGTGATTGGTCTTGAATCATAGGCCTTGTAATTAGCAAAACTCAAGAATGCCCACTGGAAAGGGGTCTAGGAGTCAAGATGGAGGGGCAAACCCTTGGGGGGGGGAGGGGAGGGGCAAACCCTTTGGGGGGGAGAGGCGGGACCTGTGCAGCCACAGGTGACATCTGAGCCCTCCAGTGGCAGCTTGTGTCCCAAAGGACTGCAGCTCATGTTCCCCAAGCCAACAGTTTACTCTTTCTGCAAACCACCTTTTTGCTCCCTCTCTTTATTTCATGTTTGTCTTATCTCTTACTCAGGTCAACATATATGTAACGAGCACCCAGTGTGAACCAGAGACTAATAGAAGCACTGAGGATATACCAGGGAGCCAAACAGAAATCCTGCCTCTCATGGAATGTGTATACTGTTGGGGACAAGAGCAAGAATGGGTGTGTGTGTGTGTGTGTGTGTGTGTGCGCGCGCGTGCACGCAAAATATATTAAAGATCTATAAATAACCCTGTTGTCTATAGATGTCTTCTATAAAATACAGCTGTACCTCACCCTGTATCTATCCATGGGTAGCTATTAGACACGGAGAAGGAAATCTTTGATGTTATGGTAAGAAAACAGAAGATAAGGCAAAGTAAGGAGGATTGAGAGTGATGGTATAGGGAGGTGTGGAGGTGTGCTATTTTATATCTGATGGTAGGAAAAGTCTATGGTAATGGAGGGACCTAGAAGCACAGAGTTTATGTAGATATTTCACCTATTTGGGGGTCCTTAGATCTGAGAAGTGATGGGGTCAACAGGTCTCATTTCAACAGCCCTCGAGAAAAGTCTATCTCTTCATTCGTTCATTTCGGACTAGCCCCGACAGTGATTGCATTACGCTAGACTCTGTGAGAGACACAGGTTGAAGAAGAATCAGTTGTCTTGAATCACATTCCCTGGGAAACGGTCCCAATCTGCTATTTGTATGCAGGAAGGAGTTTTATTGGGAACCACATTGTAAGGGAGAGAACAGCGCTGGGCAGAGCGACATGTTGGCTGGTCTACAGGGAGCTCTGGAGCTGGGATGGCGCTACCGAGGCCAGGCCTTTGGACCTCTGCCTTATCCAGGCCCTCGATACAGGCTGTCCCCAAGAACACCGTGAACCCTGGCTAGGCTGCTTCCCTCCACAGAGGACCGTTAGAAGCCAGGGACTCCAGAAGTCATTAGCAGCCATCACTTGCAGCAACACAGGCCTGTGTAACTGAACGAGCACTGTGCCTGGATGGAGGTCTGGGCCAGACACCGCAGGACCCAGCGCATTCCCTAAAGGCAGGGTCAGATGGGTGAGAACGTCTCAGGTCAGAGCACCAGGGTAAATCTGACACCATTTCTCAGTAGGACTGACAAGTTCCCTCTGTGCCTGGGCTCCCTGGTCTGTAATATTAAACAATCATGTCTATTTCCTTGGGTGGTTCTAAAGATTATAGGAGTTAGGACATGTCAAATGCTTAGAGAAACACCTGGCCTACTGTAGCAGGCACTGAACAAATGGTTTTGGAAGTTTTTCTGACTTTTTGTTTGTTTGTGCTTTCAGAGTATCCCCTGCACGTTTTGCTATTTCTATTTTACCCACCAAGTGTGGATAACCCATTCTTTTCTCTCCCTTCTCTGATCTGCCATCCACATGGTTGGCATGGGGCTGGCTGCACTCCTCAAGCACAGGGAGTGAGCCCTGAATCGGGCCGGGCCCTCTGGGCTGCACAGCCCTTGCTGCGCGAGGCCAGGGCAAGCCTCCATCATAAGGGAGGCCAGCAACCCCGCCCTCCCCTGCAGCTTCCACTAGGCTTTCAAAGCATGTTCTCCCCCCTGAGAATGCCAGCTCAAAAGCTCATGTAAAGATATGAAGTTTCCAGGAATCATCTTTTCTACATTTTGGAGACTACCAGCCTAAATGAAGCCAACCCAAAGGAAACGAAGCCAAAATAGGAGAGCCCAATTCCTAATGACGGTGATGGAATTTCTGGATCTTGTCCGAGCGGAAACAAGCCTTCTGGGTTTTGTAAGGAAGAGAGAGAGAGAAAGAACAAATTCCTTTTTTGAATTGGGGGTGAGATGGGTTTTTCCACCAGCCATACCTGCCGAGAAAGCACAGCTGAGCCAGGCAAAGTCAACTCTGAACTCCGGAGAGGTGAGCAGACCTCAGAGCGAGAGAGCCTGCGGTCCTGCTATGAAGGGAAGGAAGGTGACACACAATGGACAACCGCAGCCCAAGACAGCCTAGTCAAAAGGAAGAGTAACCCCTCACATGAAGGGAGGAGAATGGCACTGCACCTCTGTGGCCTTCCTCCCCAAAACCCAGATCCCCAGTCAGGAGAACACCATCGAAGTCTGGAGAGCAGTTCCACGAAGTAGCTGCCCAATATCTTCAAAACTGTCTAGATCATACAATACAAGGAAAATCTGAGAAACTGTTATAGCCAACAGTAGCTGGAAGATGGATAAATGCACTGGGATGTCCTGCATGAGATCCAGGAACAGAAAAAGAACATATATACAAATAAGATCTGAGTAGAGGGGCACTTGGGTGGCTCAGTTGGTTAAGTGTCTGACTCTTCATTTCAGTTCATGATTGTAGGGTCTTGGGATGGAGCCCCACATGGGGCTCTACACTCAGCGGGGAGTCGGCTTGAGGAGTCTCACTCTCCCTCTGCCCCTCTCCCCAACCCATGCTCACCCACACACTCTCTCTCAATAAAATCTTTAAAAATTTTTTAAATATACTGGGGACACCTAAAGCGGGGAGCACTGGGTGTGGGGAATGGGGAATGAATCTTGAAACACTGGAAAAAAAAAATTTAGTAACAATAAAAAAATAAAAAAATAAAAATAAAAAAAATTTTAAAATAAAAAGAAGGCAGGCCATCTCTGCACTCTGTTTGTCTTTGCTCTGATGGTTGAACCGCCTAGTAAGACGGCAACGAAGCAGGACCCTCTGCTCTGGCCACGGCAGCTGCTTTCCGTTCATATAGCATGCCAGCTGTGTGCGGGGTCCTGGGGCTCAAAGAATCGGAAGCTATGGCCTCGCACTCAAGGAATCTGCAGCAGTTCCCAGACCCACTGCCTCCACTGCAAAAGGATCTTTAGCCCTGGGGTTGGAGCCCCTAGACCTGGGCTTAGAGAACCCCTACATTTCAAATAGCTGGGTCATTACAGGAGAAAGCAGGGAGAAAGGCAGTTGGCCACTTTTGATAAAGGACCACAGGTTCTTAAACCTACAGATCCACAATCCCTTAAGTTCTATCCTTGAGCCAGATAAGCTTCAGAACAGAGAATTTTTCAGAATTTCAGAAAGCATAAAGCTTGTATGACCAAGAGCTCCAGTGGGATCAGGGACCAATCAAATGTATTATCAAAGCAAAACACAGTACACACTCACAGCGGGATAAATAAGTGATTATAAACAGTCTCGTTCCAGGCAGATTTTGCCATGAAAAAAATGTTGGTGCCAAACTACAGTGAAATTCTGGGTTTTCAGAGCTTTTGTGACCATATGAACCCTTTCAGCTTCAACCCCAAGTGAGAGTCGGTAGGACTCTTCCTATTCACCTCCATTCTCCCTAATCTATGTTTATCTTTTAACCCTGAGGATCAGCCTTAAAGGTCCTTTCAAACTGCTTTTATTGGAGGGAGAGGTCCTGAGATGGTTTCCCTCCCCAGCTACAGCCTCAGTTCCCAGCCTCTCGCCCCCCCTTACCCCCTGCCACCTTGCCCATACACTAATCAGTCCCTCTAAGCTTAAATGTACACCCCAATCACTGGACGGCTTTCTAAAACAGATCCTGAGCTCTGTGCCCAGCATTCCCGATTCAGTGGGCCTGGAGCGTGGCCCCAGAAATGCATTTTTGACAAGTTCCCACATGTACCCCTTGAATGCTGTGGTCCCGGACCCCACTTTAAGGACCCACTGCGTTACTTGATGTAGCTTCCACATTCCACACTGCAGTGAAGAAATCAATAAGCACTCAAACCCATTTTTCATCCCTCTAAAGATTAGCTCCCAAATGACCCCAAGTGTATTTGATGGCTCACAGCTGCCTGCCTGCCTGACACATAGAGAGACAAAAAGCCAGCTGGATACTTGTGAAAAGCTTGATTGCCACGGGACTGTAATGGGATGTCCCCCTGAGAACTCCAGGCTAGGCTCTTCACGGTGTAGGACTCTAAACAGCAATTCTGAAGGAGCTTGAAGAGTGGGATTCAATTTTGATTTTAAAGAAATTTTCTGAATCGAAATTATTTTCCCAAACCACTGTAGCATATTGCTGTGAGGGGGAAAAATTGCAAATGATTTTCCAAAGTCATCAAATAAAATGCTACTTTCCTTTTAACATAAATAATTGTCAGCCAACCACACAGACTCCCTTCCTTCAGGAATCAGGGAAGTTGTGCAAACTCACGAGTTGATTTTCTTTATTTCTCTACCTATACCAGGTGCTAACATCAAGATATTTCTTTAACATTTTTTTCCAACTCTATTCCTCCATCTTCATCTTCTAGATCTTTCTTACTAAGCACAGAATCTCTTCTTACGGTTTCAATTCTCAGGGGAGAAATGGCCATGTGAGATAAAGTAAAATCTAGGTTAGATCTACTCAAGCACAAAGCAACACATTTAGACACAAGAATCCATGCCACCAACCTCTCAAATTTTTGGTGTCCTTCAATCTCTGCAAAAGTCTTTTTTCGTGGGGAATGGGGAATGAATCTTGGAACACTGGAAAAAAAATTTAAGTAACAATAAAAAAAAAGTTTTTAAAGTCTTTTTCATATTTCTGACACTGCACTTATACAAACCTCTTAATGATAATCAAAAATATATTCCTGCTGAGTTTGTTATCTGCTTTATGATTTTGAATATTCTAGTAAGTACTCTTTTCACTTGGTTCATTACAAGTGTTATTTAACCTACATCATAGGTTTAATTTTGGAGGACTAATCTGGAAAACCATGATCTATAATTCTGGAAGTCCAGGGATGTATATTTTTGCTGTAATAAAAATCTAAAGCTGGGACATCTGGGTGGCTCAGTTGAGTGTCTGACTCTTGCTTATGACTCTGGTCATGTTCTCAGTGTTGTTAGATCCAACCCTGCTTCAGACTCCGTGCTGGGCATGGAACGTGCTCAGGATTCTCTCCCCCTCTACTCCTGCCCCTCTTTTTCCTTCCCACTCCCAGCCTCACACACTCTTTAAAGAGAGAGAGAGAGAAAGAGAGATCTACAAGCCAATCCACTCTTTGCTCAAGGACTCTATGAACTTCTGTAGTCCCCTAAGCATGACATGCCAGAGTCCCTTAATGAACATGGCTTAGCCAACTCCTAGATCAAGCTGAACCATTTGGGATTTTTCTTCTACCAAAAGATCTTTGCTTTTCAAAAGAACCAACTACTTTCCTTTAAATAGTCAGAACGTGAAAGCATGTTTTGACTCACACCAATTTTCATGCACACAGCTGTTGCTAAAAGCAAATGAAAAAATGAAATAGAAACGAAGGGTATCATCAGTCTTGTCTTAGGCCTGTAGACTCTGCCTTATTAGATTGGTTCCCATTTCCTAACAGGAAGGCTCAAAGCACAGGACCTTTCATGTGGAAATTAGAGTTAACCTTTGTTGACAGGGCTACAAGCCCCCACCGCAGCTCAGCAGGAAGTAGCCAGGTGAGCTCCAGGACAAGGGACATTTGCTGATGCCTTACACATAGGGGCACCCACGGCAAGAATTAAAATGGCTAGAGAGCAAGCAATTTGTTTCCAAGTACATCTTCTATAGCTCATCCTTAGAGATAAGGGTTGTAGCTCTGCTCTAACGGCAACTATTCTAAAATTAGGGTTCGTGTCCCTCAGGGTCCCTAACTCTAACCCTAATTGGAGATATTAAGAATGGGGTCAATGAAGGGATTTTTAACATGCTGTTTCGGGCCTTAAAATGCTCTTACCTTACCATATATTCTAACTATCCCTTAAAAAAAAAAAAAAATCCAGCCCTGTTTCTAGAAAAGGACCAGGTCAGTACTTGTCTCTTAAAGATATAGAGCAACCCCGCCCACCTGCTTCTGTGGTAATAAGAATCCCTCGCTCACCGTCTAAGACCCTGGTGTGTAGGTCTTCCTCCTACATACGTCACCATGCCACCAGTCATGCCACCAGTGATGGCCCAACTGAGTATTTAACAGTGGCCCCTCTGTAGCAGGTGTCTCCTATGCCAACTTGGCCCCTACCCTCAAATGGCTCAGGATCATTAGAAGGGTCCCTTTTGGGGGGTCAATTATTGTTCTCTGTGCACCTGTTAATATGCAACTACTTCATGGATATAACAAGGCATGCTGTGGAGTTGTTCATCAGGCGTTTCTTCCCCATCCTAAAGTAATTTGTAAAGAAGATAATTCTCGCAAACCTCTAGAAAGAAATACAATAACCCACAGACCCCAGTTTGAGAAAAACAATTTGATCACCTTAAGACTCACTTCACTGTAACTACTGCCCTTCGATGAGCGGGAGCCGTGCGCCTGCCATGACTTCAGTGAAGCACTAGATGGCGCTGGAAACCGCCGCAGAAGAGTAACCAGGCTGCAGGGCTTTGCCGGACACCTTTCCCGGAGCATCTCAAGTTCTCAGAGCTAACTAACAGGATCAGGATTCTGACCTAAATGCAGCTCCCCAATACCCAGCATCCCAAGGACTATTCTGCAAGCTACAAGCAGAGCCCGAAGACCAGAGCGACACTGCCACGGAAATGCCCCACACCTTTACTTCCCGACCCCCAGACCTTCCATGGGAGCCAACGGCAAATCATCAGCTCACTTTTGTGAGTGGAAGGAGACTGAAAATACATGTGTTATCTCAGCCCCTTTTCACTGTGAGGTCTCACTGATTCCCTCAAAGACTTGAGACAAATTCCAGCCTGTGCTGAGAACAGGACCCAGAGGAACTTTCCCATATCCCAGATTCAACCGTGGACCTGAGATAACTCAAACCATGGAGGGGCGGCAGGGAGGGAAGAGCGCTCAAAAGCAAAGAGACCTGAACAGTAAACCAGATTCTTGAATTCAGATTTCTTAATCCTCCCTGAGGATGGCGCGCACAGGAAGTACATCCTGGGCTGTTGAGAAAGAGAACATGCTTTTTTTTTTTTAACTGAAACCCCCTCCTAGGACTTGCACAGTACTCCCACTCATTGCCTTCCTTCCCATGCGACCATTCCTACGAATGCTTCCTCTGTCGCACCCCAGGGCGCGTGCCCCCCCCATATCTGCACTCAGCAGGAATCTGCTTGAGGATTCCCTCTGACTCCCTCAGCCCCTCCCTACACCAGCTTGCACTCTCTAAAATGAATAAATCTTTAAAAAATAAAAAAAGTTAAAGAATTATTTTTGTTGGTACCCCCACAGATCACTTTTTACCTCTATAATTAAAATTGAAATAGAAACAAGCAAAAAGCATTTGCTTTTTTTATCTCAAAATATCTATTGGTCTATTATTCTCAATCCTACCTGCATATTAGGAATCAACTGAGGATCTTTTTCAAAACGTCAATGCCTTACTGTAGAAGGCTCTTTACATTCGGCCACCACCTTCCCACTTTCTTTCAATACTCAAAGTTACCCTCAGCCCTGCTTCATGATGGAGCCCCACCTCATAGTCGTTGGAATTCAGTAAGAACATACATGCCTTCTGGGTCAGACATTACATGAGACCCATAAATGAGCAAGACAGGACCCTACCCTCAAGGAGTCCACTCCAGCAATCACCTAACGTGGTACCTGGCATACAGTAGGTGCTCAATATTTCACTGGATGAACTAATAAGTGAATAGTTGATTTTTAATAAATATCAATGCCTGGGCTTCACTCTGGCCAACTGAGGCACAGACAGGGCAAAGTGATTTTCTAAAGCTCCATGTGGGACTTCACCGTGCAACTGTGGACTTGGGTGTAAGAGTACACAGTGCCCTCCAACGTATACCCGATGTCAGATCATTTTGCACATTTGTACGTTTGGTGTATGCACATGTCTATTTCTAGGATTTCAAGATCTCCAAGTTAACCTGCTATGTAAAGGTCATTCTTTTCACAAATATTCAAATATAGGAACTCCAGCTACTATCTAACACATGGTGAAAAACCCACTCACTTCCCGGATTTCTGAGGCATCTGGGAAGCATGTTTTCCTGGTTCATCTCACTCTCAATCCCCACGATTGCCAGTTTCTCAGTCCCAACATCCACCTCCCCCCCCCCCCCCCCCCCCC
>PITA01011178.1:0-68065 GCA_004023965.1 Spilogale gracilis | reverse complement strand
AATCTAGGGAGGGAAACGAAACAACAGAGACTTTGAACACAGAAACAAACTGAGGGACTTGGAGGGAGGGGGGTGGAGGGATGGGAGAGCCTGGTGGTGGGTACTGGGGACACCTAAAGCGTGGAGCACTGGGTGTGGGGAATGGGGAATGAATCTTGAAACACTGGAAAAAAAAAATTTAGTAACAATAAAAAAAAAAGATAGAGATGTGGAGAGTGCTCTCGGGAATTATGTCTGTTAAGGATCAGAGGGTAACTGGATGGAGTATAGGGGAAGTTCAACAAGATGCAGGTGCAACAGAGGCCACAGGTGGTCTGATGGAAAGCTCAGAAGTAAGTGCATCTCTTCAGAAATTCCCCAAATTATAATAAAAGCTGAGTTTCGTGCACACTCACCAACAATCATTGGATAAGAGAACGATTTACCCTTGGACAAGGCTGTTCCTTTCAGTCACAGGTAACTCCTAGACCATGGATAAGCTAAATTCCTAGCAGCTGAGATAATAATAAGTCTCTCAGTCCTAAAGAGAAATCTTCTTCATCCACTACACCAGGGGTTTTCAAACTTCAGCTGCATCAGAGTCACCTAGAGGTGATTGTTAAAACACAGATTGCAGGTGCAACCCAGAGTCTGGTTAATTTGGTCTGGTTTGAGGCTAGAGTGTCTGCATTTCAAACAAGTTTCTAAGTGTTGCTGTCACTCTTTTGGGCCACTCTTTAAGAACCACTACACTCCACTATTCCAAGCCTACCCTACTTTCTATCAGCAGAGTAAAGAAAACCTTGCAAGTCAGGAAATCCAAAGAAGAGAAACAAAATAAGGGTGAATGGAGGATGAGAATATGTTTTTCAAAAACTGTCTTGTCACAACTCACTGCGATAGTGTCTTCTCATTGCAGGTGGCCCTTGAACAACATGGGTTGTTGTTGCACAGGTCCACTTATAAACAGATTTTTTTTCCTACAAAAAGCTTTATTGTTTCCTCTTGGGCCACATGGGGAGAGGGCTCCAAGGGGGCTAAAAAGTTGCCTTTTTAGCCGCAGGGAAAGGCTCAGGCAGAAGCCCTGGCACCAGGAGAATGCCCCACGGCCCCCAAAATCTGCTGAGCTCCTAATCATGCTTGACGGTGAGCCTCTGGATGGGATCTGCATCTAGCCAACACAGGTGGGTCCAACCTGCGGAAGTGAGTCAGGTGATCACATCCTCTGGCTGAGTTTCACCTTCTCGCCTAGGAAGCACTTCTGCAGGAAGCAAGGAATTGGGTGCCTGTGTGGACTGAGCACAAGGACTGCAGCTCCAGAAGGGCCTGCTTTTCTTCAGGACCATGGGAGTTCCCAAGGCATCCAATGTTCAGTCCCAAACATCTTGGACAGCTTCTGCATGTCCTTAAAGAGGGCACAGCTATGTGATAGTTTTACATCTTCAAAAGATGCTGAATACCCTCATGTTTCTTCCCAGCCAACTCAGGAAGAAGTGGCCAACACCCTCCAGAGCCACATCATCACAGTCAAAATAGAAGTCTAAAGAGAGGTAAGTGTAAGAGGCCCATATACATGGGTTAACCAGGCAGTTGATAGTGGCCTCTAGCTGGGTGGAATAATTCTGACAAATCTGGGAACTCGTGGTGGATTGACAGTAAGGAGCTCAGCTCAGAAAATAGCTGGCTTGTCTTTGAAGCAGAGAACATGCTTCTCAAGATTGTGACTAGAAAAGAAGTCAGAGGGTGACCAGAGGCTGGAAGAAAGGGCATCCCTGGGTCTGTTCTTTCTAAACAGGAACTGGAACAAGGCAAAATCAGGACTATCGGGGCACAGCCTGTAGGTAAATTTTTTACAGTACAGTATTGTAAATGTATTTTCTCTTCCTTATGATTTTCTTAACACGTTCTTTCCTCTAGCTAACTTTATTATAAGAAAGCAGTGTGTGATAATATAACATACAAAGTGTTAATCAACTATTTACATTATAGGTAAAGCTTCCAGTCAATAGTAAGTTAGTAGTAGTTAAGTTTTGGGGGAATCAAAACTTATACCCAGATTTATGACTGCACCAGTATTGGCACCTCTAACCCCTATGTTGTTCAAGGGATAATTTTACTGTGGAGTTCTTTAGTTACTTTTTTCTTCTCTTAATTCAATGTTCTTTGCTATGTGATTATTTGCAACAGTTGGCTTGTCTTCACCCTGGCAACAGTAACTCAACATTATCTCATTCTAATCAATTCATTCATTCAGACATTATTTACTCTGCCCATATGCTCATTTGTTATGTCAGAATTCATGGGTATGAAAAGTTTTGTGCAATTTAACTATTAAGTGAGTTATGGCTGCAAATATGGAGGAGGAAAAACCACAAGCACAAACCTTGTGTGGAGGCAAGGTGACGGCAAGTATGGCTATAAATGACAGAATGACTCCTAAATAAAAAGATAATGAGGTTTGTAAATAAGTACAACACCATAGCTCATAACATGGAGTGGAGTGTAGGGTCCTGGACATACGTTTCTCATGCCACCCATAATTGGTTGTGTTATGATCTCCCTGATTGATAAGTAGCAAGTGGACTTCATGGGGAACTTGTCTTCATTTTCTGTACTAAAAATAACCATTCAGTGAAACACATTTAGTATCTGAGGATCATGCCCAGACAATGCAAGAGCTGTGAAAAGTCCTAGTTCCTTCCTTCCCACCCCAACTTCCTGCACACATGTCTGCATGAAATTGGTGTTTATTTATGACATTTCACCTGCTTTAGCCTCTCATGATATCCCTTGTCATTCTTTTTAATATTGTTTTGATGCATAAAATGGTAGCAAATGATAGCAAACTCATATAAGTTTTCCTTTTTATTTCCCTCTGCAAAGATCCAAATCCTCCAACTCTTTATATATAACCCTATCCTCTAAGGGTATATACATTTTCCTGGGCATTATGAGTAATGAATGATGTATGAATTTGGAAATGACTTATTCCTAATTAAGGAAGAAGTCAAAAAAGCAGAAAAATAACATCTATGAAAAGATGTTAGGAAAACTAGGACTATTTAGAACAGTCTTCTTCAAAGACATAAAGAGCATCTAATTGGGGGGGGAGGAGGAAATCAAGGATAAACCCTCAATTTCTGCTAAGAAATAAGGAAAGTATAAGCTAGATAGAAAGGCTAGGAGACAATTCAACATTAACTGAGCAGGTGAAAAAATTATATTACCTGTTTTCCTGGGTGGGGGGTGTGTCTTAACAAAACAGTAACATATTTCAAAACAGGGTTAGGTGTGGTCCTATCAGGGTATCAGGATATGGGTTAGTGGAATAAATGACCTCCTAAGTTCCTTTCTCATCCTAAGGTTTTTATCTTTTATGATAGCAGTCAGAGACATTGCGCTGAGCAAAACTGATTTCTGGCAAAGGACATATCTCCAAAGAACCATTTTTCATGGCTTTGTATATCATTTTTACTGATGCCTTAATCTTCAAAGAATGGAGAGATGGCTCCCATGTAATGAAAATCCTTAGGCTGCTCCAGCTGTTTGCTTGGGATGATTTACATTTCTATGATGTCTTGAAATTCTTAACTCATTGTGACTGTAGTCTAATACTTACATGCATCTTGGTTAACAATAAGAGCATGAGACTATAGTAATGTACATTTGGAGCATAGCTCTGCCCCAAAATATTTGAAAATACTATCTTTATAATATAGATTTTGTTTCCCTCATTTTAGTTTATTTTCATTCATAAGGTTTTATTTTTTTATATATATTTTTAAAGATTTTATTTGTTTATTTGATAGAGAGAGACAGCAAGAGAGGGAACGCAAGCAGGGGTAGTGGAGAGGGAGAAGCGGAGTTCCTGCTGAGCAGGGAACCCAATGTGGGGCTCGATCCCAGGACTCCGGGATCATGACATGAGCCAAAGGCAGATGTTTAATGCCTGAGCCACCCAGGCATCCCCATTAACAGGGTTTTATAAGGATCAGTTTTATCAGGTAGAGAAAAGCAACCTGAGAAGGCTAGACTCACTCTAGGAAAAATTTGTAGGATGCCTTGTGTATACTTTTGCCATTCTAAAATATAGTCACCAGTGCATGGGTGCTAGAAAAAAGGATAGAAAGTTGAAAAAGTGAGAGACACACCAAGGGTATAAGTTCTCTCAACCTGGAAATTCTTTTGCATGTAGCAAATTTCCGTTGTACCATTATTCCCCAGCTAAAATACTGCCTTGTCTGGGAAGCCCATCACCACTTCTAGTCTTATGGTAGAACCAGTTAGATACTCCTGAGCTTAAATCCTCATGTCAACAAGCACTATCTATATAAAAACTTGGACATTTTACTTAATATCTCTTAATCTCAAAATAAAATTGACTTATACATGTCTATGAAAAAATTTAGGACAGTGTCAGATACAGAACAGGTATTCATCAAACATCAGATCCCTCCCTCAAACTGTTATAATGGGTCCTTTTTATATTTATGATAGCAATTATTTCATTCTCTTCATCAAAATCACAATTGCTTATGTGTCTCTATCCTACCCTCATTAAGTATAATTTCTTTAAGATCAAGTACTGTGCCTTAGTTATATTTACAAATCCTTGATGGTTAATGCAGACTAGCATACAATGAATGCCAAGACTGTAGAGTATTAAACACATTTTTTCAATCTCTAAAGTTCAAAAAACACTGAATGTCAATCATCTGATAAGATACTAGAATTTTTTTTTAATAGTATAAAATGCTCATCATGATCTTAACCTCTGGCATAAATGAAAGTTCTAAGTAAACAAAAAATTATTTTAAAAAAACTGAGGATAATCTATGATTTTATAAAATTTACTGACATTCCATACCCTGAGCTGATTTCTGGGAATTTATGTCTCAAAGAAAACAGTGCAATAGACTGAATGTTTGTGTCCCCCCAAATTCATATGTTAGAAGCCTAATCCCAATGTGATGACATTTGAAGGTTGGGTATTTGGAAGGTAATTAGGTCATGAGAGTGGAGCCCTCATGAATGAGATTAGGCCCCTTATAATAAGAGGTCATAAAGCTCCCTTGCCCCTTCCAAGGTGTGGGACACAGGAAGAGGGTACTCACCAAAAACCCAACCATGCGAATGACTACAAGATCTCCTCCTCCTCATCTTGGATTTATAGCTGGTGAGAACTGTGAGAAATAAATGTTTGTTGCTCAAGCCACCCAATCTGTGGTATTTTTTATAGTGGTCTGAACTGCCCAAGACAAAAAAATACAGAATGTTAAGGTTATGTGGATAGAAAAAAACATTCTCGCCTATTTATTATAATACCTTACGTAAATAAGGTATGCATGATTAGAATTTTAAAATTAGATCAATGTAATAAGAAAAAAATAACTCAGAGATTACCTTTACTAATTTGGTAAATTTTCTTCCAGTATTTTCTGTGTATTTTACATATTTCTGATCATACTGTATAAATGATATTTGTCATTTTAGTTTATTTTCCATAGTATATGGTAAGAAATTTCAGCATTACATTTTTAAAACATCATCTTATTTGTTGTCAAAGATGCCTTCATGCATATATAATTATGTATTCATTATTTTATTTGTTTCTTAATTTCTAAATTTACATTTCATAAAAGAAATTTTAAAACAAGTCTAGTTACCATATTGAAGTTTAAAATAATAGAGCTGAGTTTAAATTATGCCATCAAAACAACTTTAAATATTATTGAATTACCTTCCTTAATAACTTATCAAGGATTATTTTATCTACACACAATAGTTCACCAATTGTTTCATAATAAATTTATTGTTATTTTACAAAGTCTATAACTAGAACCAAAAAAGTCAAACATTTTTAAATTATACTTCCTTATTTTGTCCCAAACCATTACTCCTTATTAGAGAAAGGATGGTGGAATCAGTATGATGATCAAGGAAATGTGAAAAAATACATCACTATTACAACTTTTTTACTTTAAAAACTCTATGGTATGTGCCATAACTGGTAGCAAAAAAGAACGAAGAATGATCCCATACTCAGTATGCTCAAACACCCTCCAAGTTTTCTTTGGCAACCAATTTATAAAGGTATCCTTCTACTTAGATTTCAAAGCCCTCAAATGTAACCCTAGCCATTCTCTCCAGCCTTGTCCTCTATATCTGCCTGCACTTACCCTTCACTTCAAGAAAAAGCAAATTATTTGCATTTCCTGACATGCTGCAGTCTTTCCACTCTGCACCCCTACACTTTCAAACCTTACTCTTCCCATTCTTCAAGGCCCACTTCAGACATCCTTTTCGCTGTGAAGTCCTTTCTAATAGCTCTCACCTGGATATGGTTTGGTTTCCTTTTTACTTTTATGGTGCTTTTCTGCTCTCCTGTGGCACTTAGCTTGTTCCAGTAGAGCCTTTTTGTATAATTGAGCATATATTCACCATCTCTGATTGGATTGCAAGATCCTTAAGGGTAAAGACTGTACAATTTAATATTTTCTTTTTTCATCTTCCTATTAGTTCTCATTTAACATTTAAAATATAATTTTTTAAAACCTAACATGTTACATGTTGTGGGCCCTGAAGATGGAATATTAAGTTAGCAGGAGGTGATCCCTGTCCTAACAGAGTTTATGCCAGCCAGCAGAGGATAAAGAAAAGTAAATAGGACATCAAAATAGCATGGATGCACATAGGTGCTAAAGCAGAATGTGGCAAAATTACCAAGCAGTCTAGACTGGGGGAGATGAGATATATTGTTCCAGAGAGAAGGAACAAAGTTAAGAAAGAACATGGAATTGAAGGTGCAAGTAGTTTCAAAGAGCTGAAAAAAAAGTACAACATGGCTACAGTGTAAACCATGTCATCAAGGCCCTCATAAGCAAAACTAAGTTCAGACTTTATTCTGAGATCACTAGAAGTTGTTAAGCAAAAACACAACTTGATCAGAATTGACACTAATACAGAAAAGTCCATATACATTAGCTTATTTCCAAATAAGTGTATATCTGTTTATTGTATGCTCTGCCTCAGTTCTAAGAGGATTTATTGCAAAAAATATTTGCAGTAAATATTTTTTTATTTTTTATCACTGTATTCCCACTTTCAAGGATAGTTTTCAAAATGCAAGAAAGAGAGGTTGATACCAAAATCAAGGATGCATACAACCTGGACACATTTTATGTCAAAAAACAAACAAAACAAAAACACTAGAAAAATGGATGTATAACAATATTGCATGATGATCTTTAAGCTCATTGAAGTTGTTCTATTTTTTAATGAGGAAGGTACACTCTTTAACACTTTCTGTAAGGTTCTTCTATGACACCAGAATCCTCATTAAAATCCTTTAAACAATAGGCATAAAACGAGATACATTATAATTAAAAATAGATAAAATGTTTTGCCTTCCAGAATTCCCCTTGGAGAAGATTCATTTGGGATTAAAAAAAATACTTTGACAAATAATTCAGCCACCCGAAAAACCTAATCAATTAATGAAAAATAATTGCTAAGTGATCTAAGTGATGCATCTCAGAATGTAAAGGAAAGCACTTGTTTGCCCTAAGAAGATAGGGAATAAGAAGACAAAGAAGGCAAGACAATTATGAGAGATGAGGTAGTGGCAAAAGCAGGTGATACCATAGCCCGTTTTAATTAACCAATTATACCATAATAATTAACTTCACAAATATAATTAACTTCACAAAATCTTAGTGTGAGTTTTTGTTTTATTCTTCTCCTTTTTTTTTTTTTTTTTTTTTTGGTAACTGAGAGGATGTTGAGCTTTATGTCCAAAATGGATGAGGCAAAATAGATACACTAAATGCAAGCATATAAACCTGAAACACAGGAAGACTTTAGTTGACGCTAAATTACATATTTTCCAAGAGGTAAAAAAAATCAAGGCTTTACTGTATTCAAAATAAAATCTTCTGGTTGCTAGTAATGATAAAGTCAATAATGCTTCTAAAATTAAAAAAAAAATTAATTCTTGTGCATTGAGATTTTGAAATTTACTTGTTGGAAAATTCCCAGAGATATGAATCAGAACAGAAAGACCTCTCTCACAGTGAGCCTCAAAGTAACAGTTTTGAGGCAAATGAAACTACTTGCTGCAGTGGTATTCAGAACTTAACAAACTTTAAAGAAGCTCCATGTTTGTGTACCGATGATTTCCACATGAAACTATTTTTAAGCTATTAAGATTCATAAATTTCAGGAGAATATACTATATCAAGCCCATAGAAAACCAAAATATTTATGCCAAAACTTACCAATTAAGGATAATGTGACCTACTAAAGAAGGTATAAACAGGAAAAAAAAAAATCTTAACCTTTCATTCAGTTTCTTGATTAAATGGCATTTCCAGTTTAAATGGTAGAACAGGGAAAGTCCTGTTTAGTCAGAAAATTCAATACAGGGGTGCCTCGGTGGCTTGGTTGGTTGGGCATCTGCCTTCGGCTCAGGTCATGATCCCAGGGTCCTAGGATCAAGCCCTGCATCGGGCTCCCTGCTCAGTGGGGAGCCTGCTTCTCCTTCTCTTCCCTGATTATGTTCTTTCTAGCTATCCCTGTCACTATCTCTGTCTCTCATTCATAAATAAATAAATATCTTTTAAAAAGTCCATTACTCACTTTAACAAAACTCAGTACAGAAATAGCAAAATCAAATATCATACCAGTATATTGTCTAAAAGATAGCAGCAGTTAAAGTTGAAGATGAAATTTTATCTGAACCTTAGAAGGGTATTTTCTTTCAATTTTCATCAGTAAAATGTCCATCGGATAAACAGAGTGGCATAAAACTTGTGTTTTTGAAGGTAAATCTCATAGCACAAAGATGAGCTGAGAAACAGAAAGTCTGAGAAATTAGACAACTATTAAAATAGAGAAAGCTGGGGCGCCTGGGTGGCTCAGTTGGTTGGGCGACTGCCTTCGGCTCAGGTCATGATCCCGGAGACCCGGGATCGAGTCCCACATCGGGCTCCCTGCTCGGCCGGGGGCCTGCTTCTCCCTCTCTCACTCCCCCTGCTTGTGTTCCTTCTCTGGCTGTGTTTCTCTCTGTCAAATAAATAAAATCTTTAAAAAAAAAAATAGAGAAAGCTGTTCTGCTTCTAGCCAATATAGAGTCAGAGGTACCAGATTTACCTTCCCACCTAAAACAACTCAAAAACTAGATGAAATATATGAAACAACACATATGTAAGAGGAAATTACTTGAAGCCAGGAAGGAACTACCCATAATAATTGGAGAGGAAAGTTTCTATTGTTCACGTGAAGCTGAAACAGTGATTGTCCCAACTAGCCAAACTGGAGAAACTCCTACTTCAGGGAACATTGGATAGAGTTCTGAGGAGGATCCTGCCTTAGCTGTGGGGAATAATTAACCCATGATTAAATACAGCTCTGGTACTACCTAACAAATACTAATAGCAAGACCCAAAGGGATCACACCATTTTCAAGGAACTGTGTCTTAACAAAGCTCAAAAATATTTATGGGGACACAGAAGTATCTAGCACAACACAAGAAAATAAAATGACTGTCATTTAATCAAAAAATACCAGGTACACTGGGAAACATAAAAATAGAACCCATGACAGGAAAAATCAATTAAAACTGAACCAGACCACAAAGTGGATGACAAGTGTTGGCAAGGATGTGAAGATATTGGAGCCCTCATATGCTGCTGGAGAAAATGTAAAATGGTGCAGCCACTTTGGAAAACAGTTTGGCAGTTCATCAAATGATTGAACATAGAGTTACCATAGGACCCAGCAGTTCTACTCCTGGGTATATGCCTAAGAGAAATCAAAGCACATATCCATGCAAAACTTTGGACATTAATGATTATAGCAGCTCTTACTCATAATAGCCGAAAAGTAGAAACAAAGAAATGTTTATCAATTGATGGGTGGACAAACGAAATGTGATAGATCTATACAATGGAAAATTATTCAGCTATTAAAAAGGAATGAAATACTGATACATGTTACAACATGGATGAACCCTGAAAACATGCTAAGGTGAAAGAATCTAGTTACGAAAGATGATGTATTATATGATTTCATTAACATGAACATCCAGAAGGGAAATCTATAGAAATGGAAAGTAAACTAGTGATTCCTTGTGGTTGAGAGAGGAATAGGAGGATAAGAAATGATAGTTAATGGGTCTGGGGGTTCTTTTTAAGGTGTTTAAAAATGTTCTGAAATTAACCTGGTGATGCTTCTACATAGCTGAATATACTAAAAACCATACAATCACACAATTAAATAGATAACTGTATGGTGCGTGAATTATATCTCAATAAAGCTCTTTTTAAAAAACCAACCCAGAATGGGCACAAATATCACTAGCAAGCAAATGCATTAAAACAGTCATTATAAGGGCGCCTGGGTGGCTCAGAGGGTTAAGCCTCTGCCTTCGGCTCAGTCATGATCTCAGGGTCCTGAGATCGAGGCCTGTGTTGGCCCTCTGCTCTGTGGGGAGCCTGCTTCCACCTCCCTCTCTCTCTGCCTGCCTCTCTGCCTATTTGTGATCTCTCTGTCAAATAAATAAATAAAATCTTTAAAAAAAAACAGTCATTAAAAGATGAGGGATAGAAAGATGGCAAAGAAGTGAGGACTCATCCCAGGAATTCAGCTAGATAGTTATCAAACCATCTTGAACATCTGCAAAATCAACCAGAGATCTGAGAAAAGAATTGCAGTTCTACAAATAGAAAAGTGATCACTTTTTATAAAGTAGGTGGGAGATGTGAATCCGAGGTAATATATTGGAAGATAAACTATGGTGAGAGGGGGGCCTCTATAAGCCAGGTCAAAGAAAGTGTTATAACCCCCACAGGGTAAAATCAGAACTTTTAGAGGTTTGCCTGAAAGGTGTTCAGGAGGCAAAGTAGGGCAGAATCCCAAGTGAGACCAGGCTGAGGCTCCTGGTGTCACAAAAAGAGTGGGGATGCCTGAGTGCTGCTGAGTTCCCAAGCGTTGGAGTGGGGAAGCTGGTTGCAAACAGTGGGCCCAGGCACCAATTTTCTGCTTGGTATTGCCATAAACCATGAACTGCTGCATGGTCAGGCCACTGCTCTCTGAGCAGGGTCCCAGCAAGAGGCACAACTACAGTGAAACCCCCTTCATTCCCCCTGGAGAAGCAGTGCAGGAGCTCACCTCAGGAGTCTGTAAAGGTTGGAGGCTTAGGGGCACCTGGGTGGCTCAGTTGGTTTAGCGACTGCCTTCAGCTCAGGTCATGATCCCAGAGACCCGGGATCGAGCCCCACATCGGGCTCCCTGCTCAGCAGGAAGTCTGCTTCTCCCTCTCTCAGTCCCCCTGCTTGTGTTCCCTCTCTGGCTGTGTTTCTCTCTGTCAAATAAATAAATAAAATCCTTAAAAAAAAAAAAAAAAGGTTGGAGGCTTAAAATGGGATCGCATGCCTGCAATAAAAATGATAGTGACAGGCTAGGTGAACAGAGAGTTTGGACAGAAACCAAGGAGACACGAGTGACTGCTTTTCTGTGAGGGCTCACATCCCATGGCATCAGGGAAATACAAATCAAAACCACAATGTGATACCACCTCATACCAATCAGAATGGCTAAAATTAACAATTCAGGAAATGATATGTTGGTGAGGATGCCGAGAAAGGAGAACTCTCCTAACGGCTGCTGGGAATGCAAGCAGGTAGACACTCTGGAATACAGTATGGAGGTTCATCAAAAAAGTTGAATAGAACTACGCTATGACCCAGAAGTTGCACTACTGGGTGTTTACCCCAAAGATACACATGTAATGATATGAAGAGGCACCTGCACCCCAGTGTTTATGGCAGCAGTGTCCACAATAATCAAAGTATAGAAAGAACCCAGATGTCCATTGACAGATGAATGGATATAGATGGGGGATATATACAATGAAATATTACATAGCCATCAAAAAAATGAAATCTTGCCATCTGCAATAACATGGGAGGAACTAGAGGGTATTATGCTAAGTGAAATAAGTCAGTCAGAGAAAGGCAATTATCATATGATCTCACTGATATGTGGAATTTAAAAAATAAAACAGGATAATAGGTGAAGGGAAAGAAAAGTAAAATAAGATGAGATCAGAGAGGAAGAAAAATTGTAAGAGACTCTTAATCATAGGAAATAAGTTGAGGGTTGCTGGAGGGTAGGTGGGTGGAAGGATGGGGTAAGTGGGTGATGGGCATTAAGGAGGGCACTTGATGTAAGGAGAACTGGGTGTTATATGCAACTGATGAATCCCTGAACTCTATCCCTGAAATTAATAATATATATGTTAATTAATTGAATTTAAATATGATAAAAAATTTTAAGAAACAATCATTTCGGTGTATTACATGGGTTTATAATGTTACATAGAATGATTTTGCTGGAGGGAAGAGGGGAAAGATAAGGTCACTGGGTGATGGATGGTCACTGGATACTCCGATTGTGAGTGCTGTGAATTGTATAAGACTGATGATTCACAGACCTGTACCTCTGAAACAAATAATATATGTTAATAAAAAAAGAATTGTGGAATAGTAAAAACCACCCAAATCAAACCTCTAGTGATATATTTTTTAATGTCTGAGATGAAAACTACAATGGATATGATGAGCAGCTGGCTAGATTGAAGAAGAAGCAAATAATGAACTTGAAATAGCAAAAGAAGTTATCAAAAATAAAATATATAGAAAAAAGGAATTAAAAATAAACAGATCATCAGTGAGCTGATGGACAATGTGAAGTGATTACATATACATGTAATTAGAATTCCCAAAGAAGCGTTGATAGGGAGAGAGAAAATATCAGACAAAATGGCCAAAACTTTTCTACATAAAATTTTAAATGCATAGACCTAAGAAATTCAGTGAATCTCAAGCACAGGAAAAATAGAGAACTTAAGAATATCATAATCAAATTGCTCAAAATCAGTGATAAAAAGAAAATCTTAAAAGCAACAATGACAAAAAATGCATTCCAACAAGGTAAGGGTGATAGATTTCTTGTCAAAAACAATGCTAGTGAGAAAATGAGAAATTGCATTTTTCAAAGAACTGGAAGAACTGTCAAACTCAAATTCTATGCCCAGCAAAAATACCTTTGAGAACAAAATCCTACAAAAACACATTTCTCTACTTTAGTATCTTAGTATGGTAAACAACTAATGTCAAGCTAATCTTACATTTTTATAGTAAGTTCTACTTATTCATGATGTAATAACTTTGGTGGAGGTGGCAATATTTTTTTCTAAGTATTTTAACCTTGTTCTTGAATATTTTACTTTCTTTTATTGTCTCTATCGCATAATAAAAGATAATGATAGCATCACAAGGAGAGTATTTCTTCTTTCTTAACACTCTGTAATAGTTTACTCAATATGCAAATTATTTTTTCTTCAACATGTGGTAAAAATTTCCAGGGAGGACATCTAGGCAGCATGTTTTGTTTTGGGGAAAATTTTCACTAAGAATGGATGTGTTTAACATTCTTAAAATTGTTCAGTTTTTCTCTTATTTTGAAAAACTAAGACTATTTTGAAAAGTTTTTTTTTCCAGGAATTAGAGCATTTCACCCAAATTTTAATTAGTATAAAATTATCCATAATATCTTCTGAATTTCCTCTTCATGTCTGTAATATCAGTAATTGTGTCTTTTTAAAATTTATTTTTTGTTATTGTTTTCACGGCTAAGTTCTTCATATATTTTGTGTTTTTTAAATTAATGTTATATAAGTCACTATACAATACATCATTAGTTTTTGACCTAGAGTACCATGATTCATCATTTGCATATAAAACCCAATGCTCCATGTGATACGTGCCTCACTTAATATCCATCAGTGGGCTCACTTATTCCCTTACCTCCCTCCCCTCTAAGGGGAGTTTGTTTCTTGGAGTCCATAGTCTCTCATGGTTTGTCTCCCACTCAGATTTCCCCCTTCATTTTTCCCTTCCTTCTCCTAATGTCCTCCATGCTATTCCTTAGGTTCCATGAATAAGTGAAACCATATGATAATTGACTTTCTTTGCTTGACTTATTTCACTCAGAATAATCTCCTCCAGTCCCATCCACGTTGATGCAAAAGTTGGATATTCATCCTTTTGATGGCTAAGTACTATTCCATCGTATATATGGACCACATCTTTATCCATTCGTCTGTTAAAGGGCATCTCGGCTCTTTCCACAGTTTGGCTATTGTGGACATTGCTGCTCTGAACATTAGGGATGCATATGGTCCTTCTCTTCACTACATTTATGTCTTTGGAGTAAATACCCAGTAGTGCAATTGCTGGGTCATAGGGTAGCTCTATTTTTAATTTTTTGAGGAACCTCCACATTGTTTTCCAAAGGGGCTGTACCAACTTGCATTCCCACCAACAGTGTAGGGACCTTTGTCCATAGCCTCTCCAACTACTTGTTGTTTCTTGCCTTGTCAATTTTTGCCATTCTAACTATGTAAGGTAAATCTCAGTGTTGTTTTGATTTTAATTTCCCTGATAGCCAGTGATGATGGAAATTTTTTCATGAGTCTGTTAGCCATTTATATGCCTTCTTTTGAGAAGTATCTGTTCATATCTTCTGCCCATTTTTTTTTTTACTTAATTATTTGTTTTTTGGGTGTTGACTTTGAGAAGTTCTTTGTAGATCTTGGATATCAGCCCTTTGTCTGTAGTGTCATTTGCAAATATATCCTCCCGTTCTGTGGGTTTCCTCTTTGTTTTGTTGACTGTTACCTTTGCTATGCCAAGCTTTTTATCTTGAAGTCCCAAAAGTTCATTTTCTCTTTTGTTTCACTTGCCTTTGGAGACATATCTTGAAAGAAGTTGCTGTGGCCAGTGTTGAAGAGGTTACTGCCTTTGTTCTCCTATAGGATTTTGATGGATTCCTGTCTCACATTGAGGTCTTTCATCCATTTGAGTTTACTTTTGTGTATGGGGTAAGAGAATGGTTGAGTTTCATTCTTCTGGATATAGCTGTCCAATTTCCCCAGCACCATTTATTGAAGAGACTGATTTTTTTTCCATTGGCTATTTTTTCCTGCTTTGTTGATTATTTGACCATAGAGTTGAGGGCCTGTATCTAGGCTCTCTATTCTGTTCCATTGGTCTATGTGTCCTTAACTGCCCTTAAAATGGTTTCCTTAATTCTACGATTTGTGAATTTTACTATTACATGCCAGGATGTTAGTCTATTCTCCTTGTTCTTAGGAGGTGCCCTCTTAGGGGGAGTTCTCAGCTATGATTTGCTCAAATATATCTTCTGGTCCTTTCTCTCCACCCCCTCAGAGTTCCAAATAATTATGACATTGGAACGTTTCATGGCATCATTTAATTCTCTAATTCTGTTTTTATGGATTTTAAGCTGTTTGTTCCAGAACTCCTTCTGTTCCTTCTTTTCTATCAGTGTGTCTTCTAGACCATTAATCCATTCTTCTGCCTCATTTACCCTAGGCGTTAGAGTCTCTAGATTAGATTGGATCTCAATTGATAGCATTTTTAAGTTCTGCCAGATCAGCTGTCATTTGTGCCCTTAGAGAATCTATGTTGCCATTAATGGTTTTCTCTGTCCTAGCTATTGTCTGCATAACTGTTACCCTGAAGTCTATGTCTGGAATCTTGCTTATATCCATATCCATTAGTTCTGTGGCAGAGGTCACAGTCTCTAAATTTTTCCTATGTTGGGTGTTCCTCTTCTTAGTCATTCTGTTGAGGGGTGTACAGAGTCCAAATTATTGACCACAACCCAAGCAAGATGCACCTGTTTTATAGGGACCTTACGGTTGTCTGCCTCTTGTTCTTCCAGCCTGTATTCTGTGGGAGGGTCCTGCTGAACTGTTTTCAGGCAACCCTGCTTGGGCAGAGTTGCCCTGCCCCGGTGGGGGAATGGGCTCAGTGAACACTGATTTGGGGGACTTTTGTTCTCTGGCAGCTTTCCTTGCCAGCTTTCTGCATCTCTTCCAAGAGTCAAAGCAGACTGTGACCATATCCAGCAGAGTGACCATATCCAAACTTCTGTCTCAGAACAGAGAGATCACAGTCTGCTCTCCAGTGAACTCTCCAGGCCACACTGTCTCTATTTTTGTCTGTGCTGCTAAAAACCATAGCATCCTGGGTTGTGTGCTCCACAGCAGCACTCCCACCCCTCACTTCCAGGTCCAGGCATGTCTCTGTGCTTTGTGCTTCTAAAACTACCAGCTGCCTCCAGTTCACATGCATGCCCCCAGATCTCAGGTTTCAGTCTGAGGGGCTGCCGTAAAGTCCTTTCCCTGCCACTACCAGTCTGTGAGTCTGTGCTCAGTCACCAGTATGGGAGGCTTTTGCGGATCCTTCCATTTATTTTCTGATATTTGCCTGCAGAATCACAGGTCTTCGCTTCATACCTTAAAAACAACCACCAGAGATATTTTGTTTGTAGAGATCTGACTATATCTTCTTCAGAGGGTATTCAGATTGGTCTGGTAGATATCCAGGTCAATTCAAGGAACTGGTTGAAATAGTGTTCCCTACTCCTCTGCCATCTTTCCCCGCCTCCATTTATTAGTACTTTATAAAATCAACTGTTACTGAGTTGATGATCTCAGTTTTTAGTCTTAGTAATTACTGCTCTTACCTTTATTACTACCTTTATTGAACTTCTCTCCTTACCATTGCTTTTGATGAGAAGTAGCAGTCTCACTGCAGCTATTTTGTGCATTGGTCTTTTCTCTGACTTTTTTGGTAATTTCTTTTTATTTTGGGGTTTCTTCAGCTTTGCTTTTACATATGTTAAGTGTAAATCCACTTTTTCTTTTGGAATTTGTTGATCTTTTTTTTCCCAACTTTTTATATATTTTAGAGAGAGAGAGAGAGAGAGCACAAGCAGGGGAAGGGACAGAGGGAGAGAATCTCAAGCACACTTCCTGCTGAGTGCAGAGCCTGGTGTAGGACTCAGTCTCATGACCCATGAGATCAGGACCTGAGCCAAAACCAAGAGCCAGATGCTTAATCGACTGAGTCACCCAGGTGCCCTGGGGTTTGTTGAACATTTTAAATCTCTGGATTAATATCTTTGATTATTTGGGGGAAATTCTGAGTCATTTTTTAAGATTTTTATTTTATAATAGATTTATTTTTATAGAAAATTTGGGAATATAGTACAGAGTGTTCCTATATCCAGTGCCATATCCAGTTCTCCCTATTACAAACATCTTTCATCATTATAGTACTATTTGTCACAATAAATCAATATTGATAAATGATACTGAAGTTTATAAACTTTATAATATAGTTATTGATGTGTAAACTAAAAGTTTATCTAGATTTTCCTTTGGTTTTGCCTAATTTGCTTTTCCTTTTTAGGATCCCGCCCAGAATACTAGATTGTATTTAATCCTGTGTCTCCTTGAGCTCCTCTTCACTATGACAGTTACTCAGGTATGTGTACTTTTGATGACCTTGAGAGTTCTGAAGTATGCTGGTCAAGTATTTTGTAGAATTTCTTCACTTGAGTTTATTGGATGTTTTTCTCATTATAAGACTGGAGTTGTGATTGTTTTAAGAGGGAAATCACAGAGGTAAATTACTGTTTTCATCACAAAATAACAAGGTTACATATTATCAGCATGCCTTGTTAATATTGTTAATTTTAATCACCTGGATGAAAAGTTTAAGTTTTTCCATTGCAAAGTTATAGTCACTCTTTTTCCCTTTTTCAAACTCTGGTGGAAAAATCACTGTATACAGCCCACACAATAAGGACTGGGGAGTTATATTCTGAATCCTTGAGATAATTAAATATATTGGAGTTCTTCTGCATGGGAGATAGATCTATTTTCCTCCATTTATTTATTTATTTGATCATTTCTTTATATCAGTACAAACTCATGGGTATTTATTTTATACTTCACATTATAATCTGCTCTTTCTTTATTTTGCTGCTTAAATTGCCTGAGTTTTGGCTATCAGGAGCTCTTTCAGTTGGCTCTCATGTCCCTCTGGCATACCAGATCATTGTGGTTTGCTTGTATGTCTTGTCTTGTTTTGTTGAGTATTTCCTTATTTTCTGGTACTACAAGATAGCACACACTCATTTTGCATATTTCCTGCCTTAGTCCTAGAATCATTAATTTCTCCAATGATCTTGCATCCTTTTCATTTGAGAACAGTATGAGACACCAAGATCTGGGTGCTGGGTGTCCTCATTGCTACTGGAGTGGCATTGATTTCTATTCTATCTGCTGGCAGATCAAGGAAATATATATATATACCAGTCTTTATATTTTATTGACAGTCTGGTTTTTTGAAAGCATCTTTATAGTCAGAGCAAAATTGAGCAGAAAATACAAAGATTTCTTGGGGTGACTGGTGGCTCAGTTGGTTAAGCATCTGACTCAGTTTTGGCTCCGGTCATGATCTCAGGGTCATGGGATTGAGCCCTGCCTCAGGTTCCCTGCCAAGCAGGTAGTCTGCTTGAGGGTCTCTCCCTCACTCTCTCCCTCTGCCCCTCCTTCAGCTCATTTGCTCATTCTCTCTGGCGCTCTCTCTCTGTCTCCAATAAATAAATAAAAAATATTTTTAAACAAAAGAAAATACAGAAATTTCTCATATACCCCTGCCCCACATTTGCATAGCCTCCTTCATTACCAAATCTCCCACAAGAATGGTACATTTGTTGCAATCAATGAACCTATACTGACACATTACCACTCAAAGTTCATGATTTACAGTACGGTTCATTCTTAGTGAACTTTCTAGGGTTGTGGACAAATGTTTAATGACGTGTATCCACCATTATAGTATCATACGCAGTAGTTTCACTGCCCCCAAGTCCTCTGTGCTCTGCCTATTCATCCATCCCTCCCCCCACCTCCTGACAGCCTTTGATATTTTTACTGTCTCCATTGTATTTTGCCTTTTCCTGTATGTCACATATATCATACAGTATATAGACTTTAGATCTTACTTCTTTCATTAATAAGCACTTAAGTTTCCTTTGTGTCTTTTCATGACTTGATGGCTTATTTTTAGCACTGACTAATATTTTGTGATCTAGCTTGCCATAGTTTGTTCATTCACCTACCAAAGACACCTTTATTTAATTTCAAGTTTTGGCAATTACAGATAAAGCTGCTATAAATATCTGTGTGCAGGTTTTCGTATAGACATAAGTTTTCAACTCTTTGAGCTAAATACCAGAGAGCACCCTGGATCATATTTTAAGAGTATGTTCAGTTTTGTAAGAAACTACCAAACTGTCTTCCAAAGTGGTTGTGTCATTCTGGATTCCCACTAGCAAATGAATGTAGGTTTCTCTTACTCCACACTTTGTTGACATTTGATGATATGAATGTGTTTTAGGTTTTTACCATTCTAATAGGTTTTGTAGTGACATCTTTTTTCAGTTTGTCATTTCCTGATGACATGATGTTGAGGAACTTTTCATATGTTTATTTGACATACTCTTTGATGAAGAGTATGTTCAGATCCTATTGTTTTGTCTATTTTTAAATTTATTTGTTTATTTTTCTTATTGTTGAGTTTTAAGTGTTCTTTGTATATTTTTGAAAAATAATCCTTTATCAGATAGGTCTTTGTAAATACTTTCTTCTAGCCTATGACTTTTCTTATTCTCTTGACAGTATCTTTTGTAAAGCAGTTTTTAATTTAATGAAATTCAGCTTATCAATTATTTCTTTCATGAGTCATGCCTTTATATTTTTTATATTGCTTTTTCCTATTTATATTCTCATCTCTTGCTAGAATCCAAATAAATATGTTTATCTTTTCGTTCTCTTTTCCATGTCTCTTATGCTTCATTCCACAAACACTTTTATGGCTTTTTCTCTCCAGGCTACATTTTATGTTGCTTTGTGTGTCTAGATATTTTACACTGCAAACTACTCACTTTCATTATAATTTTATTTGTGGAAAATCCTTACATTTAATATTTTCTCTTATCTATTTAATGCAGTTTAGAATGACTCTAAATTCTCAAAGTAAAGTTTTTTTAGACTATTCAGAAATCATAAATTCAGGCTGAAAAGAACATGTGGATTGTGGTACCAAATTTTCAGTGTTCATTCTTTTTCAGGCATCCACTCAGCACCAACTTCAAGACTGTAAGTTTCCCTTGCCACAGTAAAAGGAACAGGTTTCTAATTTATTTCTAGTTTGCCTTTACACTGAGGATGTAGTCTATAGACACTCTGGCATATGGGAGAAAGAAATATATTCTGTTAAACTCACCAACCTGGTTGATTTTATCTCATATATCAGGTATCTAGTGAGGCCATGAAAAATAAAACCTTAGCAAGTGCTTTCAGTGTAAAAAAGAGTTTCTGTGCTCTATTGTCCTTTTAAGTTTTTACTTTCACTACTTCTTTTGACACACAAAAAAATTACTTCCTTGCGGGCACCTGAGTGGCTCAGTGTTAAAGCCTCTGCCTTCGGCTCAGGTCATGAGCTCAGGGCCCTGGATCTAGGCCCGCATTTGGCTCTCTGCTCAGCAGGGAGCCTGCTTCCTCCTCTCTCTGCCTACTTGTGATCTCTCTCTCTGTCAAATAAAAAAAGAAATCTTAAAAAAAATTACTTCCTTTCAAGATCACTAGTTCATTTATGATGATTGAAGTTATTTTATCCATAATCTTGAGGGTTTCTCAACAAAAAGATCAACTCAGGGACCCAGTATGCCACATAAGTGAAAATACAAATCATTCAGTCCATTTTCCTTCTTTTCTCACTAGTAACCACCTAGCAGCAAGAGCAAATTCTAGAGGTATGCAATATACCTACCTTTACAAAAGTCACAAAAAACTAGCTTTAGTATCCAGAGAGTCCCATTAAGTCTTTCTAAAAGCTTTACACTCTCACACTTCCCCCTCTGATTTACCTTGCCTTTTCACCCTAGAAAAATTGATCAGCATCTCTGTAGTTTCACCATTTGATTCACGGCATCTATAATATTTTGTGTGTTTTACAGAACCTATCATTTTAAAAAACACTGAAACAGAGCATAAAAATATTTCTTAACCTATATAAAATACTTTCTGTGGGGCACCTGGGTGGTTCAGTTGGTTGAGCGACTGCTTTTGGCTCAGGTCATGATCCTGGAGATCTGGGATTGAGCCCCACATTGGGCTTCCTGCTCCGCAGGAGGCCTGCTTCTCCCTCTCTAAGTCCCTCTGCTTGTGTTCCCTCTCTAGCTGTGTTTCTCTCTGTCAAATAAATAAATAAAATCTTTAAAAAAAAAAAAACTTTCTGTAAACTAAAAACATTGCTGACAACTGATCTGGAAAACAAACAGAATGATTGTTCAATGCTGATTTTTAAAGATACATTTAAGAAGAAAACCCAGTATTTTTTTTTTAAGATTTTATTTATTTATTTGTCAGAGAGAGAGAGATCACAAGTAGGCAGAGAGGCAGGCAGAGAGAGAGGAGGAAGCAGACTCCCCGCTGAGCAGAGAGCCGGATGGAGGCCTGGATCCCAGGAACCTGAGATCATGACCTGAGCTGAAGGCAGAGGCTTTAACCCACTGAGCCATCCCAGGCACCCGAAAACTCAGTATTTATTATGACATGATTTTTCTTGTTGTTTTGAAACGACTGCAGAGGAAATCGGCATCATTCTTCTCATTTTTGTTTTGGTTTGGTTTAAAGGAAAGTAATCCCATGAATTCCAAAGTCTTTTTAGCAGGATTATTGATTATTTTATTTGTCAAACAAAAATTAACTTTAAAATCTTTAGGCTCCCTTTTAGAAAAAATATTTAGCACACTTAGCATTTCTCAATAACTATTAACAATCCATGTGGGAATAGGTATATTGATGGAAATAAATAATTAGGATATTGCCACTTCTGCTAAGCTGTATAAGAGTGAATATATTTTGACAGATCTATCTAGGAAGCTAGATATGATCATCATTCTATTACTCTAATAATAATCATTTCACAGATATCAAAAAATTGCTATTTCAATGTATCAGTCCTCAGGCCAGCCAACAAAAAAAAAAGTTAAAAGCCAGACCTTATAAAAACCATTTAATCACCCAAAAAATAACCACTTTTATGATTTTATATAACATAAAATTTGAAGCCAAATTTGATAGACAACAAGCCATCCATCAGAGTTTATGCCCTTACTTCCACCGGCAAAGAGTAGAGTAGCCAAGATGGGTAAGGATTAACAGAGATACAGGAAAACTTCAGAGCAAAGAGCTTTTTGGTAATACATGAAGAGGCAAGATAGGAAATAGTCATAAAATAAAGTACTTTAAAGTAATAGTAACAGGACAGTGCTATTATTGTTGTTAATTGATTTTACCCTCCTTTTTTTCTCCTCTTGGTTTTTTGCCTACATTCAGCCAGCCAGGTGTGCTTTATCCTAGTGAAGCACAGTAGGTGATGAAGATAGTGAGATCCTCTTGGCATTTTTTATCAAAAAACACATACCATTGTGAGAGAGAACGTGTAACACCTCTTGCTCAGAAGAGTCCTAGGAGCAAAGAGGCAGGATCACATCTGAGGAAACAGGAACTTTGACACCCTTGCAAATATTCTCATGGCCTTAACTGTAACTGATGGAATGGAAAGAACTAGATTCCTGAAGAAGTTAGATAGTAGAGGCAAAGGAAGTGTTGGGGACAGTCTGGTGAATTGATAGCAAATGATCAGAAGGATGACATACATTTCAGGAGACACCTTTGTGGGCACCTGGTGTTGAAAGTCAGATATAACACTCCTTCTCCACACTCACTCCAACAGCCACTAAGGATGGTCATGATAAATACTACCTTTTCATTGTATCTTTTTGTTACTTGCTAAAAGGAAAAGAATCCTGCATTTATGAAGGCTAAGTTTCTTTTCCCATGTCAATGAGGCATAAAATAAGTGTTTTTTAAAACAAAATGATGTATTTTTCACATCCGAGTTAATAAGATTTATATCCCCACTGCATTAAAAGTAGATATAAATCTTTTTAAGCCAAACACAAGAAATTATATAATAAAACAAATCCGTGCCCATAAGAGAAGTCATTTTGCAAAGGGTGGTAATAGGAATTCACCATTATTTTTAGCAGCACATTGGTATTTATTGTACCAAAAGGACCAGAAATAGAATGACAGCTGAGAAAGTCTTTGTTTGTGACAGAACTTTGAACAGTTGTGAACATGGATTAATTTCAGAGTTCTTAGACAGTGACAGTTATCATATTAAAAAAAAAAAGTGGTTTGAGATGGAATAAAGTAGATCATCAGAATGAAGGCCATGAAAATGATAAATGTCCCTGTCTGTATCTAGGGTGGACATTTCCCCTGATAGTACTACATATAAGTTTAATATTTGAAAAAGAAAGGATTAGTTTGTTACCATTAGGGTAGGTGATATATTTATATGAAATATTTAGAACAACAACAACTACATTTATTATGTAACTGCTATGCCCAGGACACCGGCCACAACTTAAAAAGTGTGTTTCAACCATTGTTAAGATTTTCTGAATCACATGGACTCTCCTGTCAGATGTCGTTATTATAATGGTGTCCGAACTAGGCTAACCTATAAATATCATCTTTACAGAATCAGTTCTAAACATACATATGTTTCTAGTGTATAGGCTTGAGCTATTGATTAGCTGAACGACCATAGAATTTCTCCTGCATAGGAGAAAGATGTTTAGAATACAAAATGTGTTTCTATTTCATGTGACTCGGAAATGTCATTAAAATTAGAAAATTTTAATGAATGCTTGCTATACATCAATAAATCATTGAATTTCCCATTATAATACTTGATGAGTTCCTGTTCCACAATTCAAATATCATAGTTATTTTAACTTTTGGAATTTTTAAAGGTTAATTGTTAATGAAATAAATTTTCTAATACTTCCCTACTATTTAGGAATTGATAATCCACTTGAATATTATTTTTCTTCTATCCTTCTTTCTCTTTTTCCTGCCTATAATTTGGACTTTGAACATCTTATTAATCACATTAGGAATGTAGGATGAAAAGCCACAAAAGAAATTTTTAAACAATCTCTAAAATAAAATAATTTTAATACTTTAATACAGAAATTAGAACATTGAATAATAATATAAAATATGTAGCTTATTAGCTTTACACTGGAAATAGATAACACGAAGCAAGGAAATACGAACCATAAACAGAAGTTATGATGTGTGATCTATGATGTAATGTATGACAAAAATTGCTAATTTCTCATCAGCAATAATTTTTTTTTAAAGATTTTATTTATTTACTTGACAGAGAGAAACACAGCGAGAAGGGAAACACAAGCAGGGGAGTGAGAGAGGGAGAGCAGGCTTTCCGCCAAGCAGGAAGCCCGATGTGGGGCTCCATCCCAGGTCTCCGGGAACATGACCTGAGCTGAAGGCAGTTGCTTAACCAACTAAGCCACCCAGGCACCCCATCATCAGCAATAATTTAGAAGGCAGACCGTTTGCCTGTTAAAGCTCAGGCTGTAGTGAAAGTGGATAGAAGGAACCAGAGCGTGTTAATTTTTATCTACTAATTTTAGCAGATAGGCTTATAACTGAGCCTCAAACTTCGGTTTTCCAGATTTGTACCAGTAAGAAACCAATCTCAGGAAGGATTCACTGATAGTGCCCATGTCAAGTGAAGACACGAGTGAGAGCAATGAATGCAACAGAGCCGTAGAAAGCAATGAATGAGTGAGATCCTCTCTAAGGAGGAGTTGAATCTGTTCAATATGTGGCAAAATTATTGTTTTCAGATGTTAGTGGTCTCAGGGGCATACTGGAGCAGAAAGCTTTACAACAAAATGTGTACTCCTCCTTTCATAGTACAGAGCTGCTACCAGAGTGTGGCTGCCCAGCCAGGAAACATTTTCCAACAACACACCATCCCCTGCCTTTCCCTGCATCGTGCTCGCATCTAGACATGGTCATTTAATTAGTTGAAATGCAATGGAAGGTTTGAGCCACAATTTTTTAAAAGGGTCAGCATTATCCATTCTTTTATCCTTTCCACAGCCAGGAAAGACAAGGCCAGGAAAATTTGCATTTAGCATCCTGTTAGCATAAGACTTTCGTCACACATGAAGAGCAAAGTGAATGTGAATTATCATTACATTATTGGAAATTATTAGTAAAAACTTTAAAAATTGTTTATGTAATTTAAAAATTACTGTTCTTGAAAACTGTTTTCAAACTCAGGCATTAAGCTTCCTATTGCTGTTAGCTACCTAGCCAAATCAATTTCTGTATTCAATCTGCACCAAAACTAAAAAAAAAAGTCAATAAAAATTTAAGCACCTATGCACCTAGGGACTTTTTTGTGGGGGAAAAAATGCCTGGAAATTTAGAAATTATCTGAGTAAATTATATTTAGGAAAAAGTCAGTATCTGTATATATTTTTCATGAGAGGAATATATATGTAGCCTAATATTTAAGATATTCAATTAGTATATATAATGGCCAATAATTAAGAAGTCAAAATACAGGGTTTAGCTTTGACCTGTGGAAGAAATAACATAATGAGTTAATTAGTATGAGGATATTCTATAATGTATTACATGGGTAATGTCTACCACAACACTGAAATTCATGTTCCTCCACCACAAATTTATCAGATTCTATCATCTTTCAAATCTATTATATCTGAGACCATATACAGAGGGTAAATCATTAAAATGTTTCAATGTTCAAAATATGTGCACAGATAGCCCTTCTGGGTAATCCAAGTTTCAAGTTCAAGTAGCAAAGTCGCTCTACTTGATTCTATGCTCAAGTCTGATTTATTTACTTTTAAGGAAAAAAAAAGATATGTATATTTTAAATATATACTGTACAAATTTTTTATACATGAGTAAATATTTTAAATATATGTAAGCATATTTTTACGCACATTACATATATGTATGGTTTGGGGAAAGAGATATAGAGATAAATATAGATATATCTATCATATAGACACATAAATTGACACAAAAAAGTAGGGAAACAAATTGACTACATATTATTTGATTAGAGTAGTCAGTTCCCTGCATTTGGATAAGAAGCATTCTGAAAAATATGTTCCAGATTCTTCTGTATTGGGAAAAGCAGGCTCATGTAGGCAGGTAGTCTTTTGACCTCTATTCAACTGAATAAGAATGGAATTTGGGCTTACAATACCCCTTTACCAAGGCGAAAAGTCTTTACAAACTGTGCTGGACTTAGCATCTTGTATGAGAATATATTTCCCTGTTTCAGACTCAACACGTGTTCCTTTGTTCTTCGTAAGCATGTGCACCTGGCCAACTCCACTGCTTTATCTGCCCCCTGTAGGGAACGGATGGGATTGGATCCTTCGTTCTTGGCCACAATTGCCCTGTATTAACTTCCAAAGGAGACCTGCTGGTAGTAGGGAACCAGTGCCCAGTACTGAAGCTCATCTTGCTCTGTCTCTTCTCTTTGTTAGTAAAGTGTCATTCCTTCCAGTATTTGTGTTGTGTTTTCATTAGTAACTCCAATACCAAGATGCAGCAGACAGAAGTGTTTGGCCTTCTACTTGTGACAATAGGCAACAGAAACCACATTCTCTGTATTCTGTACACACCTCAACAACATTGCTCCATATAGGCCCAAAGTTAGATACTTCTCTAGTTCCAATTGGTTAACACATTAGCTTCAAATTGCAGAGTGGGCATGAACCATCCATAGGCTGCCTTCCACATTGTCCTTATGAGGCAGGTTGACCAAAGAGATTTTAAGTCTTCCTTGAAAATTAGACACTGACCTATATATCCTAGGTCTAAAATAATGCTCAAGGATTAAACTTTATGCCTGTTGAGAAGGTGAAAAATATGCTTAGTTCATACTTGTGAATTTGTTACTTCTTTTTCTACCTAAAGCAATGTAATTTTCTTTATTTGGGAAGTATTTATTGAGTGTCTCCAAAGAACCATGCCCTGCCCTAGCTGATGAGGATAGAACAGTGAACAGAACAAAGTTCCTGCTCTCCTGGAATCATATACTAGTGATATAGACAGCTAGCAAACAAATATAAATCAGCTAATGATAAAAGACTACTGGGAAAAGAAGCAAGATAAGTGAATAGAATGTGATTAAGGTAATATTTACATAAGGAAGTCCAAAATGATCTTTCTGTGGGGATGACCTTTGAGTAAGAGATCTGAATAAATTGAAAGAGTAAGGCATATGAATATTGCTAGAAGAACACTCCAAGAAGAAACAGGGAATCTTCTCTAGCAGTTTTCTATTTAGACATCTTGTTTCACCCAAACGATTACAATTTCTTTATTTGACAGAGGAGACACAGGTAGAGAGGGAACACAAGCAGGAGGAGTGAGAGAAGGAGAAGCAGGCTTTCCGCTTAGCAGGGAGCTCCATGCAGGGCTTGATCCTGGGACTGCGGGATCATGACCTAAGCCGAAGGCAGATGCTTAACAACTGAGCCACCCAGGGGCCAAGATTAAAGTTTCTTAAAGACCTCTACTATTTATTTTTTATCTACTTCAGATAGGCAGTCTCAAATTGATCCGATTATCAATACATACAAAGAGGAGTAGTGGTATAGCTCCTTCCTGGGCTACGAGGTTTGGGGTTTCTCCCCTGGTCCAGCCAGGGGAAAAAGGTGGGGTCGAGCAGGATGATGAGTGTCTGCGGCCAAAAACACACCCGAGCCGGGAGGTCTGTCGAAGCAGGATCTCTGTCTTTCTCTCTGTGCCTGTTTCTGTCTCTCAGACTCTCAGTCTCATGGCTTTGTCTCTTCACTCTGCTCTTCCTTCTCTCTCAGTCTTCCTCTATCTCACGGCTTTCTCTTTCTTGACTGTCAAGGGTCCTAGTCTTTTATTATTCCCGCATGAGGAAGTTGGGTGGTGCAGTTAAATCTTTAACTGCTTTTGCACCCACCCTAGAGACAGGATTAGTATTGTTACTGCAGGGTAGAGTGATTGCTTAAACTCACAGTGAGACCATTGAGGCAGAGGGATCAAGAAATACAGATAAGAGATACAGAGATATGATTACCGGGAGGAGGGTTAAATGGAATGATGTCTTGAATAAGCACACCAAGGACATATTGCCCTGACCCACAGGGTAAGTGGCTTTTCAGATTCCAGGCAGGGAAAGCCCCTCTGGGCTTTCATTCACATTCACAGGTACCTCCACCAGAATTTCTGGTGGCTTGGGCATGGAGGGAAGGGCGGATCATGCACCGTCCCCGACAGTGGGATTTTTATTGAACTAAATTATATATGTACTAATAGTAAAAGTAATATTCTATATCCTGAGATATAGTATCCACTAAGTTACAGAAGGAAATAGCCACTACAGCTCAAAAAACACACTAAAAATAAACCTGTGTCAATGATAGAAGAGGTCCCAGGACTAGCAACGTGTGTGTGATCCATAGAAGTAAAATCTGAAGGCAATTTTTCACTGGAGTCTGTGTCTTTCTGTGATTTGATATGTGTCACTCTATTACATGGATATTTATTTCCTCTTAAATAATACATTTAAAAAGCAGGATGAGGTTGAAGGACAAGAAAAAAGATAACAAATGCGCATTAGTGAAACCCAATTTTGCCAGGACAATTAAATGGTTAGAGCCCTAATCTCCTTAAAATTTATTTCAAAGATGTATAACTACTATTTCCATTCTGAACATGTGAAGAAACTAATATGGGAAAGAAGGTTGGCCAACTTGAATTGCATTGTTTTGAAGTGGAAGTATTAATGCTAAGAAGTCATACAGATTATCAAATTAAACCACTCAGAATCAACCCATTCTCTTGCACTTCAAAAACCAAGAGTTTAAAACTTTTGTAATACTCTAGCTCAAAATAGAACTTGTGCTTTAGCATAGAGTTATGCATATAAGCCTTAAAACTGCTCCTATTGTATACATGAGCTAAAAATTTTGTGCTCATTTCATTAGCTCTCTCAGGCTAATTTTTAAGAAAATAGACTCCCTGAAGTAACTTAAATCCAAGTAGATTGGTCCATTTTGATATCTGGAAATGTCAATTGGAAAAGATTTAGGAATGAACAAAATAAGGCCAGTCTTAGTCACAATTAAAAGGTCAGACTATAAAATGAAATGGCTGGGATTCAAATCCTGGCTCTGCCATTTACCACCCATGTATCCTTCAGTGAACAGTTAACATCTCTGCTTCAGTTTCCCTACCTATCAAATGGAAAAAAATAATAGGCCCCTTTAAGTTTACTATGAAAAGTGAGTTAAAATGCATAAAAGTAGGTAGGCCAATACCTATTTTTGAAGTATTTTGACTCACAGTACATACTATAGTATCTTTCTGTTAATAGTAATATGGCAGGGCTTCTTAGAAAATTAAATGAGAGGGACACCTGGGTGATTCAGTTGGTTGAGTATCTGACTCCTGGTTTCTGTGTGGGTCACGATCTCAGTTTTGTAAAATCCAGCCCCCTTGTGGAGCCCTGCATGGAGCCCCCACATCTGGCTCTGCACTCAGCTGGGAATCTGCTTCTCTCCCTCTGCCACTCTCCACACTCTAAATAAGTAAATAAATCTTTAAAAAGGAAAATAAAATTAAATGAGATATTTGATATAATACAGATAAAGGGCTCAGCGTGGGGGCTAATACAAATGATAATTTTAAATAGGAACATTACCACCATCAAAACCCTTGTTCCTAGCCTGTCATCTGGCAAATTATGATATACAAAAGCAAAAGAAATATTAATGGGTCCAGTGCAAGCCCATGAGCTCTCTGTATGGAACAGCCTACACCAAGAAAAAATAAGCATTGTTAGGGCACCACTTAGTAAGAAGAACCATATAGTCCATCTCTTTATTCTGGACACAAGATTGAAATAATTATTTAGGCAGTATCTTTCTAAAATAATGCCTAAATTCAATTTCTATAAATTATAAAGACAATGTTATTTACAGTATTGGAAACTACACTATGAACTACATACGGCTTCATAAACTGAAAATTTCCATATAAATGTACATACAATAAATCTAGTTATACATAAGAGGATTCTGCTACTACTTTTCAAATCTTCCTAAGAAATCATAAACATAATGAAGGAAAATGGGCCTAAAAGTTCTTATCCAATTTCTCTCCTTTCTTCACATGAATTCTGAATTGTTGGCTAATCTCTTATGTTCCTTCCTATTCTGGTCTCATGCCAGGCTAGAATAAGCACTTGATTATATGAGGACTTTTTATACTGATCACAGACAATTCATGCTATTTCCATCTACCAGCACCCAAAATTTGGGCCTTTAAGAGGAAGATTTCAGACCATGTTTCTATATCTCTAGCTATTGTGTTCAAAACTACAAAGAATTTAAGCAGATTTCCCTGCTTTTCATGAAGGACATTGAATGTCTACCTTTAAATATTTACCACCAAGAAACAATTTTCTTCCATTTGCACAATGTCCAGCTTTCTTTCTGCCTTTCTAGCCAGAGGATTCTATAATTTGCATTTGTCTCTCCTTGTTGATCCTCTCAACAAATATTTATTGAGAGTTTACTATGCCCAAGAAATTCTCTAGTTCTGGGGAGATACAGTGAGCAAGATATAACCCACAGTTTCAGAATTAACTGTGATTACAGGAAGAGTAAAGAAATTTCATATTAGTTTTATGTGAGAACAGTCTTGGTTTCTGTGTTGTATTCAGAGTCCTTTTATACCAAACATCCTTTTTAGAAACTGCAACCTCTTCTGAAAACCTTAACAGGAGTATCATACTGACTGTTCGTCCAGAGTATCATTTTCCTAAATAAGCAAACACTGCAATGTGGTAGATGGTACTGGCCACCATAATTGTGAGATGAACTCTTGTAAAGACAGAAAAGTCTTAAGACTGGAAAAGTCATAGGCTGTTAGACTGATTTCACATAATGTACCACTAAGACTCATCCTTTTTATTTCAAAAGGGTTTAAAACAAAGCTTCTCCAGTTACAGCTACATTATCTTTATAAGTGAATTCATGAAAATAGATATCTCCTAAGATATTTCCACATTAGCTCAGTTACTTAATGAAACAATTATCTAAAGAATCTCAGAGCAAAATATAATATAAAATGTGCATGAAAAAAGGGAATAGCTGCTTTAAAACAAAGACCAACACTACCAAAGAGAAGGAGCATTGAGAGAAGATTAGAATATCTTATCCTCTGATACAACAAATGTTTTGTAAACTCCTCACATTAAGTAAAGTACTGTGACAGGTGCTGAAAGTACAATGATGAAGATTACTTAATTGATGACATTAAAATTATAAGGCCTTATTGCAGAATGGCAGTGACTATTTAACTTGTATTAAATGTATGGGAATACTTCAAGATTTTTTTAAACTTTTATTTTTTATTCTCAATTATTTGATGAATCTCTAAATTTTCAATCTTATATTTCTATTTCTGTATATGTACATGTATATATGCATGTATATTTCTAAACATAAGTTCATACATGTGTATATACATATGTTTATTAATATAAGCCCTCAGGAATTTTATCTTATTTAGGTTTTTTCTTCAATATATGAAATTATAAAAATAATTGAGATTAAGGATATAGTTAATAATAGAAACTGTATATATAAACATTCCTAATTTATATTTTTTGTTTCAATTTATAGGTAATCATTGAAAGTATTTTTATTTATACACATGGAACACTTATCCTCAAAACACTATTAAAAATTATGTTCTCACAAGATTGATATATTTAAGACAATTAATTGATTAACATCCTAGAACTAAAATATTGTAAGTCTTAGCAGTTTTTATTTCTTCATTATTTATTCATGCATTTTTATCTAAGAACTAAGAAGTGCATTGTTTTAAGAACAATGGAAATGCATTTGTGATATTAAAGAGAAAAAAGGTCCCACCCAAGAAGATCAAGATGATGCCAGTTTGGGGGTCCAATAACAATGACAACATTTACCATAGAATACGGGCCCTTTCATGGACTGACTCCTGTGTAACCTTTCCAGATTCTTTTGTCATTTTCTGCCCTACACTTTATACTACAACAACATTAAATGATGTGTTATGCCATACACATATTTTGTTGTATCTCATTTCACTGTCTCTGCTCTTCCTTCTTCTCTGTCTGGAATATTAGTGTCTCCCTGCTCCATGTTTTCTCTTGTCTTATTCATGCACATTGTCCGAGTGTCAGCTCAGACATCTCAAATATCTTCCTCAATTACCACCCATTTCTTCCAAGTTATTCTCTACTCAGTACTTCCAGAGAATTCTATCACTATGCAAACCACATTGTACTAGCAGCGTTAGATCATACTAAATGAAATTGCCATTATTTGGTAGATGTTAACCTACAAAAATGGTGACTTATTCTTTACCACCAGGCTATAAATTTTTTTTAGAGTGGGTCTTGCCAATTAATCACTGCCTACTGATCAAAATGGACTCCAACACCTGTTTGTTTACCTGAATGAATGGTAATTTATAAACAATCACAGAAATTTCAGGGATGCTCCTCAGACTGTTCTGTGCCCTAAATGCAAACCAGTTGTGTCTTCTCTTCTCTCCAGGAGGATGGTTAAACCAAATACTTATACTGGTATGCTGTGTTTTTGATAATAAAACAGGACTCCGTGCAGTGTTTTTTGTTGACTGTTTTTGCATGGCTTCTTTGTGGATATATCTTCGGTGGAGACCTGAAAAAATCTGTCCCCTAGCAACAGCTCTCTGTAAACTAACCCATAAATCAATACAAAGAAAGGAAGTGAGAGATGTGGGGTGAAGCATTTGTGATTTCTTGGTTGAACATAATTTTAACTTGACACAAGATTCAATTGATATAAACTGATTATGAACTGAACAGTCTCTGTTCCTCCTTGGCTTCAGATCTGTATACTTCAACTTCACCCAAAAAGATCTTGCTTATAGCAGACTACACATGCCTTCTTGGGGCCATTCAATCATGTCTGGCAAATGGATTATGAATAAGAAGCCAATACGTGATTTACCTCCTACCACTCCCTACTCATTCATTCATGTTTAGCAAGTGCCTGCTATGTTCTAGGAATTTAGCTAGAATTACAAAGATGGATAAAAAGGGATAATTCTTATACTCAAAGAGCTCAGAATTTAGTAGGGGGGATGAGACATATAAATAAACAATGGCCAAATAGAAGGAAACCCATATTAAAGACATATACCAATAACAATAGCAGGGAGAAAGAGTTTTCTGAAAAGTGCCTGTAGGATCTGACAGTTAGGAGAATATTGGTGGCCTTGGCAAGAACAATAATAATATCTACTAGAAAAGGATTCCAGCCACTAATTAGTTAAGCTATGATTCAAGGATAAGGAATTGGAGACATCAGTAGTGAAGACTATTGTTTCTATGTGTATACCTGATATAAATTATAATACTAATGCTGAAATAAATTTGAATTATGGAAAGCTAAAGAGATAGAATATCTAGAAATATCTATATATGTATACTCTTATTGACCCTACAAGTTGGCTACCTTTATTTTCTGCCTTTTACAAAGAAGGGAAGCAATAAAATGGACTTGAGCTATAAAAGTAAAAGATTATTAGTTGAACTTTTTTTTCATGTTAAATCCATTTCTCCACATTACATGTATATTCAGTCTTTCAAAGCACTTTCACACTTGATAGTCTCAACCCTAATATGCATTTAAATCAGAAAAATAAGGAAATTAAGCAAAGACTAATTGATTTGTTCAATGTCACATTGTTACAAAACCTGCATATCATTTAGGACCCTTCTACCCTAACAGAGAAAATAACTTTAACTCTTCCAATATTTGAATGACCATTTAGCCTACCTAAATGGCACAACACCCAAAGTCCAAACAAAGTTAATGTTCTTCTTATAATTGGAATCTATTGCACATCTTTTTCTCCTCTGCTCCCATTTGCAGCCAAGCTAAGGCAAAATAAGGTAGTAATTAAGAGGCAAGAAGCATGATTATGCAGCCAGAATGCCTCTACCCAAATCCAGCCTTTGCCACTTAAACTGTGACCTTGGCTAAGTAACTTAATTTTGCTCTGACATAGTTTGTTCATCTATAAAATGGGGATGATAATAATTATACCTACAGCATAAAACTGTTTTGAGGCAAGCACTTTGAATAATGTCTTATATATAGTTAGTACTATATATTTATTTGCTTGATCACTGTTACTATTTCTTAGTTGCAAATAATTAAGATGACACAGATATTAGAAGAGTGTAAATAGCCAGATCCATTCCTTCTACTTGCCACCACTTGTGAATCCAGCCATTCCATTGAGGTGTTTAAAAAGAGAGATATTTTACCACAAATTCTGAGGGAAATTATTGGTAAAAATATAATGAAAATGCTTAACTGAAATAAAATTTGAGGATATTTTTACCTATACCATCTCTTTTCTAATATTACCCTTAGTATTATAGAGTTACTTTGATGTTTAATTTACCCACTAACCTCAGAAAAATAATTTCCACTTTCTCCTTGCATTACAATAAACTTCAGTTCCTTTCTGTTTATTTTCATGGAAATTACCATGTTGAAGCAACATGTCTTTTCTTAATGTAACGCTTCAAGGCAGGGAAAAGGAGGTGTGTGGGAGGAAAGTTCAGAAATAAGTGAGAGGTGGCTGAGAACACATTTTGCAGACTGACTTCCATTTTCTCTGTTCTTATCTGATACCTTCTCATTTCATCCTTGTATCTCTTGAGGGAATATGCTGTGTCTTGCCATTTCATTGAATGTCTGCTCTAAGTTATTCCTCTCAAATCTGAATATGCTTCCGAGAGAGAAGGAGACGACACCCAGTTTGCCATTATTTTTTCAACTGGCTAGACCAAATTATGTTAGAAAGAAATAGGCGTTTAAATAAGTAAAATGTGAAATTTGAAAGACTATAACGTTTGCTAAGAATTACTATGTTCGGGGCACCTGGGTGGCTTAGCTGGTTAAGTGACTGCCTTCGGCTCAGGTCATGATCCCAGAGTCCCGAGATTAAGCCGGGCTCCCTGCTTGGAGGGAAGCCTGCTTCTTCCTCTCTCACTCCCCCTGCTTGTGCTCCCTCTCTGGCTGTATTTCTCTCTGTCAAATAAATTAAAAAAAAAAAAAAAAGAGTCATTATGTTCTGGGGTGCCTGTGTAGCTCAGTCATTAAGCATCGGCCTTCAGCTCAGGTCATGGTCCTGGGGTCCTGGGATCAAGCCCCACATTGGGCTCCCTGCTCGGTGGGAAGCCTACTTCTCCCTCTTCCCCTACTTGTGTTCTCCCTGTCCCCCTACTTCTGTTCCCTTTCTAGCTGTGTTTCTCTGTGTTAATAAAACCCTAAAAAACAAAGAAATCATTATGTTCCTCATCTCATAGTTGACCCTTAAACAACACAGGTTTGAATTGTATGAGTCCACTTTATATGTGGATTTTTAATATAAATACAGTACAGTATTACAAATGCATATTCTCTTCCTTATGATTCTCTTAATAACATTATCATTTCTCCAGCTTAAAGAATGCAATGTATAGGGACACCTGGCTGGTATAGTCAGTTGAGCATCTGACTCTTGGTTTCAGTTCAGGTTTTGGTCTTATGGTTCAGGATCAAGCTCTGCATCAGCCTCTGTATCAAGCACCACACTCCATAGAGTCAGCTTGATATTCTTTTTCCCTCTCTGTCCCTCCCACTCTGTCACTCTTATTCTCTCTCCAAAATAAATAAATCTTTAAAAAAAAATACAATCTATAACAGATACAACATAAAATAGGTATTAGTCAACTGTTAATATTATCAGTAAGGCTTCAGGTCAATAATAGGCTATTAGATAATTAAGCTTTTGGGGAGTCATAAGTTATACATGGATTTTTGACTTCACGGTGAGGGAGGGGCTGGTATCCCTAACCCCAATGTTGATCAAGGGTCAACTGCATTTTTAATATATTATTTAATCCCTATAACTATACTACAAAGTAAATATTAGCTTCATGTTACAGGTAATGAAACTGAAGCTGAAAGAAGCCAAATAACTTGTCCAAGACCAACAGAGCAAATAAGTGTAAACCTCTGTGGAATTTAAGTATGGATCTAATTTTATTCAGAGAATAAAAGGAAAAAATAATATGAGCTCTTTCTAGATTAAGAACCAAAAAACCATAGTAGTTATTATCAAAGTCCCTGAATGAAGCACATACATATAGATAGATTGAAACAAACAAATAAATTAACATTTGATTCTCCTCTATAATAAGTGAATAGATTTTCTATGTTATGTATATTTAGCTATTCAATATACAAAGGACATAAAGACTATTTTGTGAGATTTCCATTTGAACATTCAACATAATATATACTTTCATCTTGGTGTATCAGAGAATTGGTTGAAGACTTGAAACGTAACTATATAGAATATACTTTTGTTGTTCATGAAATATATAACTGTTATTTTCACTCCAGAGGTAAATAATATTCCCAGGTATTGTAATAATTTCCTTTCTTTGCTCCCCAGCAAGTTATTGTAAAGCCAGAATATGTTTTGGTTCTAAGGTGAGTGATACGACTCTTCAGCTCCCTTTTGACAAGTAAATGAGGAAGCTGGAAGAGAGAGAGACTTTAAAAGAAATTAAAGTGTATCTTAAAAATCATATTTAAGGGGTGCCTGGGTAGCTCAGTTGGTCAAGCGACTGCCTTCGGCGCTGGTCATGGTCCCGGAGACCCAGGATCGAGTCCCACATCGGGCTCCCTGCTCGGCAGGAAGCCTGCTTCTCCCTCTCTCTGTCCCTCTGCTTGTGTTCCCTCTCTGGCTGTGTTTCTCTCTGTCAAATAAATAAAATCTTTAAAAAAAATAATATTTAAGGTGTCAGACTATAATATACAAAGTCAATTCATAGCTTCACTTTACACGAAAAGGAGAAATCAGGAATAATGAAGCCAAACTTTTTTCTCCATTCACCAAAGAGAGTTTGCTGGTTTTTTTTCTCCATTCACAAAAAAAAGAGAGTTTTTGTTCACTTTGTTTTGCCTTTTAAGAGAAGCTTCTCTCTGTCTCACTATATCTTTTATGAAGGAATTAACCAGTCTTAATTTTGTTAGATTTTTATTCTATTGCAATAGGACACACCAAACATCATTAGTATGTGTTTTACATAAGTTATTTGGAGCTAAATTTAGAAGACATCATAATATATTCAATTCAATTCAGAAAACACTGACTGAGCTTCCTGTAGGAAGAAAACATTGGAGTAAGCATTAAACGAACACAGTGATTAATGAAACAGTCTCTCTGCCTTCTAGAATCTCACATTTTAGCTTTTAAATAACTCTAGTACAGGACAACATGTCATAAATTCTATAACAAATATTCAGACAGAGTATTATATTTGAGTTACCATCATAGTACTTACCCTAAATATGTTTTGTCTGTGTCCTGATCCTGAAGACTTCACTTAGATTGTCAACTAACCATAATACGGAAAGATTGCTTCTACCAGAACCACTTGAGTTTGTTTCCAATACTCTAGCCCTTTAGACATTCATGTGTGCCAACACAGCACATACTGGCATACATTTCATACCCTCCTCTCTCAAGCCTGTTAAGCACTATGGCCTGTGATCAGGCAGGGTTTTTTAGCAGTACAAGCAGAAGAGACTCTAGTAGATATACCCTATTGTCTTGAAATAATAATAATAATTAACACTGCCTTTGGTCTGGAAATGTTCTCCCTTACAGCTGAGTCTATACAATCAGGAGAGATAGGCATAAAGTGGTAAAACTAGAAGGTATTACTGCTGTCAGCCAGATATTAGATTCATCAAATTAGCTGAGACAATCAGTGTCATTTTAGGGTCCTCTCACCTCTTTTACTAGTCCTGCCTGTGTTCTGTTACGCTTCCTCCTGACCTCCGAGGGCCCATTAAAAAAGCACTATCGGGGGTAGTTTTTTTATGTCAGAACTTCTCCCAAAATAAACTTATCTTCAAAATATGTGTTAGCCCCTGAGGCTTAATTTCTACAGATGACTTGCTAAGTAACAATTAATCCAAAAAGCAATCTGTGAGAAATGAATAATGAAACCATTTACCTCTGCTTCCTATGCTCTGACATCTGTTCTTCCAAACTGTATGGAATCATTCTAAAAAACCATCCTCTTGTTATCTGTCCGAAACCCCCCCACAACAAATAAATAAAAATAAAACCAAAAAAGAAAAAGCTTTTGATCCAGTATTGGATTGAGTTAAGTAGGAAGACTGTGTTGCTATAGTAATTAATTAGAGAGACATTTGAGGGGACATGGAATTTCACAATCTAATCATATTATATTATGTAAAAAAAAAAAAAGCACCCAATAAGGATGCATATGAAACATATAAAAATATAGAATGCTGATCAGAGGAAAGATAGTAATAAGTGAAGGGCTCTACTTTTGTCCCAGCTAAAAGCCTTTTCTTGGTAAATCCAATACCCCTTTATATATCCTCTAAGAATTTTAACTTGATCCTTCCCTTAGAACAATTGTCAAGAACATTATCATTCCCTCTGGCTAAAAAAACAACTACAGAGTTCTATTCTTATGGAAAAAAACATATATTTTGTGCCAATATAATATTCAAGTCACATCTTAGAAAATCTAAAGAGAGAAATAATTTTCAAAAGGGACACTGAAAGAAAGTTCCTCTTTTAATATGATTGTTTTTCACAGACAGGTATCTCATTGTGAAAAAGGAACTACTGTTATACAACAGTTGGAAAATTTTCCTTGTTTTAATATTTGTAAAAAAAAAAAACACATTGGGGTGCCTGGGGTGGCTCAGTTATTAAGTGGCTGCCTTCAGCTCAGGTCATGATCCTGGAGTCCTAGGATCAAGCCCTGCATCGGGCTCCCTGCTCAGTGGAAAGCCTGCTTCGCCCTCTCTCACCCACCCTGTTTGTGTTCCCTCTCTCGCTGTGTTTCTCTCTGTCAAATAAAAAAATAAAATCATTTTAAAAAATGACATCAATTGATCACTTTTAAGCAGAAATTTTGCCTGAAAATTAAGCTAAAATATAGAGAAGTTTTGTTCTCAATTCTGCTACAACAAGCCCTATAAGTATTTGATTGTACATGCAAATATAGGTTCTGGTGTGGGGGTTTCTTTGTTGTTAAATAAATAATAAATAAATAAATAAATAAATAAATAAATAAATAAATAGCTTCCTGCTCACAAAAAAGATCGGTGAAGACAAGAACTTTCATGTATTTCTATCTTAAAGACCCCAGGCAACTGAAAACAGAATATCATAAAAGCATCTTCTTACTGGGGAAAAAAACAAAAGGAGGCAATTCTATAAAATCTCAGAAGACAGCTATCAGGAAGCAGAAGTAATGTTTCCTTGATACCATCGGAATCAGAGACCTGAAATGTACTTGGAAAATTTATTTAACTTACTGCTAATCTCACATCTAAATCACCTTGCAAAGAAGATGCCCCACTATTTTTGTTCATCTCCCAAGCAGAGAAAGATTTCACAACATCCCAAGCAATTTAAAACTACTTAGAAAACTTTTGGAGGACATTCAATTTTGCATATTATGTAAATTTTACTTCTATTCTTTGAATGTACTTATATCCTTAGTGGAGTGCAAAAATAAGTGGTTGTATTGCATGGAGCACTGGGTGTGGGGAATGGGCAATGAATCTTGGAACACTGAAAAAATAAAAATTAAAAAAAAAAAATAAGTGGTTGTAACCTTCATATCATGACCTCTTCAGATTTGGGTGATTATTGTCTTTCTTAGGTTGTTCTTCCAAAAGCTAAATAAATACCTGTCTTTATATATGCCAAGGTCATTCAATGTAATAATCTCTTAAGCATTGGAGTGACATGTCCGAACCCTGCCAATTTTTTACATCTCCATTTAGCTAGGAAACCCAGATGTCATCAAAATAATGAGTAGAAGGGTGTCTGGGTGGCTCAGATGGTTGAGCACCTGCCTGCAGCTCAGGTCATGATCCCAGGGTCCTGGGATCAAGCCCCACATCAGGCTCCCTGCCCTGTGGGAAGCCTGCTTCTCTTCTCCCACTCCCCCTGCTTGTATTCCTGTTCTTGCTGTCTTTCTGTGTGTCAAATAGATAAAATCTGTAAAATAATATAATAAGAAGAATAATGAGTAGAGATACCTGGATAGCTCAATTGGTTAAGCATCTGACTCTTAGTTTTGGCTCAGGTCATGATCTCAGGGTGCTGAGATTGAGTCCCAACGTCTAGCTCTGCCCTCAGGAACGAGTCTGCTTAAGATTCTCTCTCTCCCTCTGCTGCTCCCCCCATTCATGTGTTCTCTATCTCCTTCTAAAAATAAAGTCTTTAAAAAATAATAATGATGGGCACATGGGTGGCTCAGTGGGTTAAAGCCTCTGCCTTTGGCTCAGGTCATGATCTCAGGGTCCTGGGATCAAGGCCCGCATCGGGCTCACTGTTCAGCAGGGAGCCTGCTTCCTCCTCTATCTCTGCCTGCCTCTCTGTCTACTTGTGATCTTTCTCTCTCTCGGTCAAATAAATAATTTTTTTTTTAAATAATGATTATAAAGATTATCTTGTATGATCTATTAATGCAATACTTACCTGAATGCTGATTTTAGCTTTAATAGTTTTAGTAGAGATTTATGAAGAAAATTATTTAGATTATAATTGCATTCTCAAAACAAAATTTCACAGTAGGTGCATGGCCTTTGACTGATTAAGTGATAGCTTTATGTGTGCACTCAAAAATTGATCATGGTAGGTGCCAGGGTGGTTCAGTGGGTTAAAGCCTCTGCCTTCAGCTCAGGTCATGGTCCCAGGGTCCTGGGATTGAGGCCCGCATCGGGCTGTCTGCTCAGCGGGAAGTCTGTTTCCTCCTCTCTCTCTGCCTGCCTCTCTGCCTACTTGTGATCTCTCTCTCTGTCAAATAAATAAATAAAATCTTAAAAAAAAAAAACCCCGTACATTTTTCTCTTTTCTTGAGAGCTTTCTTCATTTGCTATTTTGCTATTAAACTATACAATTGTCTGGGCTTTTACCTGGAGGCAGGCACATTCTGGATTGCTGCCTAGAAGGGAAGAATGCAAACAGGCTATGGGGGTATCACTTGCTTGAAGAGATAGCAGAGTTCTGAGAAATGAAGATGAATGTAGCTAGAATCTGAAGAACAAAGGAAAAAAAAAACAAGTAAAAAGAACTCCAGAAATTGGTATAAGATCCTCTTGAGTCTTTGATTACTAAACTGCACATAAGTTGGGAATGAGACATATGAGGCAAAATAAAGAACAACTACTAGGGAAAAACATGTGTCAGAGTTTACACAACCCTGGGATATACCCAAATTTTAGTTAACCAGACAGAGAAACCTCACTGAACACCTGGGGTATTCAGGAGAAACCCCAGAAAGGCCACACCTTAGGAATAAAGCTAACCTAGCCCTAGCATAAAAATAATTCTTGATACATCCTAATAAATATCAGAAAGAAAACAAAAGCCCAAAGAATCAAATCATTCTTCAAGACATTATCTACTGACAAAGACATTCTAAAGTTGGATACAAAATAGAAACTACTCAACAACCAGACAAGTAAAATAGAAAAAGGCAAGCCAAAACCAGGAGGAAAATCAGTCAACAGAAACAAGACAGAAATAATAAAGATGACAGACAAACAGATAAGGAATTTTAAAACAGCTACTAAAAATATATTAAAATTTAAAAACCTTAAAAAAAGAAAAAAATGGAAACAAGGCCAATTAGAACTCCTTGAGATGAAAGATGCAGTATCAGAAGTAAAACATTCACTGAAATAAATACACAAAAAATTAGTTTTACTGTATGTAAATTATATTTCAATAAATTTGACTCCGAAAAATTGTACTTAATGGAATTAGACACTATAGAGGAAAATACCAAGGAACTGAAGACAAAACAATAGAAAATACACAAACTGAAGGGAGAAGAAAGGCACAAAAAAACCAAAAAATCCTTAAGACTTATGGAACAGTATCAGAAGAGGTTCCAAGATGGAGGCATAGTAGGTGGGCCTCCTCCTTTAATACAACCAGATCAACCTTCAAATATTTTTGAACAGCTAGGAAGAGAATAAGAGGAGTCGGGCAACAATCTGCACAGTTGGAGCAAGAGAATTCGGCAGAGGCAAGGTTCAGGGCCTTGAAGTGGGGGATTGGTAAACCACCCAGCCAGAAGGGGAGGAAGCCTAGTTCTCAGAGCAAATTCAGGAAGAGGGAGAAACTTGGAGAATGCATTGGTTTGTGACCACACAATAAGCCATAGTGAGTAGATCCTTGGGTTGTTCAGGAGATTGCTCCCCTTCCTGGAGGGCATTTTGGAAGATCATATTTATCCTCTCCAAAGACAAAAGGACATCTGGGGAGCCACTGAGTGGCTCTCAGCGGCAGAGTCAGAGGAGAAGCAGAGGGCAGAAAATCTCTTTTCAAGGTGAGCTACACAATAGGCTTAAACCTCTGTGTGCTCACATAGTGGCTGCCTTCCTGGGCTGAACTGAGCACAGCACAGAGACTGAGCAGACTAGGAATTACCTGACCACTGCTTTTCACTGTCTGCCACTATAGGCTTAAACCTCTATGTACATAGCAAACAGGCACTTTTCTGGGGCTGAACTGAGCAGAGCACAAAGACTGGAGTAGAATTGCAGATAACCTGGCCACCACTTTTTGCTGTCTGCCCTAATAGATTCATGCCTCTGCAGTGGCTTTTCTGGGACAGAAGGGAGTAGGTGACTGAGTTGAGTGTAGATAGCTGGTAACCTGGCTCCAGATTTTCACTAAGTGTTATAATAAGCTCTAGCCTCTATACATGCACTGTGCAGTGGCGTTTTGGGAACCAGACAATGCTGGGCATGACCTAAGCCTCCCCACTAGGGGATGGGAGTGGGTGCACATATTAATAGGCCCTTTAAAACTTGGAGTTTAAAATCCCAGCCACTGGCTAGAGATAAAATACAGGAGATCTGTGGCTATACATCCTGATGACCCAGATAGACAAGATAGGGCAGGGACCTGATGAAGGCCTGGGTCACAGGAGATTGTGCACTTTTCTAAGAGGGCCTCCTGAGCAGCAGCTGCCAGGAATTCCAGTCCCCAGGGACAAGAAGGCAAGGTGATGCCATATTCTACCTCTTCTACCACTCTTCTCTCCTCCTGCCCATCAATACATACTCCAGAGAAAAACTCAGCACATCAAGTGGAGCCTGGAGTCCCCTACACTAAACCTGTGGCCTTGACCTGACAGGAGCACTTTTACTAGGGCAAGTCAACTTATGAGTCAGCACAGAAGGCCTCTCCCTCAAAAGAGCAACACAAACTCCCACATCTACCAAGTCTACTGATTAAAAAAAACCCTCCCAAATACCAGTGTCTGGCTAATTCACAAATGAATCAAATTAAAGGAATAAAAGTCTCCACTACAAGCAAGTATGAACTCTGTAGAGGAAGGACCAGTGGGAAAGAACAGCCAAAACACAACGGCATAGTGTACATAGCATAGACCAGAATCACTTCCTGATGTACTAGTACTAGTAGTAGTAGTAGTAGTTGTTGTTTGTTGGTATTATTTTTGCTGGGGTTTTTTTTCTCTTTTTTTATCTTTCACTTACTTTTCTCCTTTTTTTTCTGGACAAAATGACTAGAGGGAGAAATTCACAGCAAAAGAAATAACCAGATGTAGTACTCTGCTATCGACATAAGTGATATGGATATAAGTAAGATGTCAGAACTAGAATTCAAAACAATGATTATAAAGACACTAGTTGACCTTGGAAAAAAGCATAGAAGACACTAGAGAATCCCTTACTGCAGAAATAAAAACACTAAAAATTAAATGCTGTTAAAAATGCTGTTACTGAGATGCAGTCAAAAATGGAGGTTTTGGGCACCTGGATGGCTCAGTCATTAAGCGTCTGCCTTTGGCTCAGGTCATGATCCCAGAGTCTTGGGATTGAACCCCGCATCGGGCTCCCTGCTCAGCGTGCTTCTCCCTTTCTCACTCCCGCTGCTTGTTTTCCCTCTCCCGCTGTGTTTTTTAAAATAAATAAATAATTTTTATTTATTATTAAATAAATAAATAAATAATTTTTTAAAGAAGAAATAAAATGGAAGTTCTAACCGCTAGGATAAATGAGGCCAAAGAGAGAGACAGTGATATAGAAGAAAAAAATGGTGGAAAGTAAAGAAACTGAGGAAAAGAGAGAAAAATAACTACTGACTTCAAGAAATCAGTGATACCTCAAAATGTAATATTTGAATAATAGGGTCCCATAAGGGGAGGAAAGAGAAGGGGCAGAATGTTTATTTGAACATATTATAGCTGAGAACATCCCTACTCTGGGGAAGGAAACAGGCATATCAGTTAGGAGGCACAGAGAACCCATCCTCAAAATCAATAAAGATAAGTCAACACCTGGACATATAATAGTGAAGCTTGCAAATTTCAGAGGAGAAGAGAAAATCCTGAAAGCAACTCGAGGCAAGAGCTCCTTAACCTGCAATAATAGAAACATAGGCTTGCAGTAGACTTTTCCACAGAGACCTGGCAGGCCAGAAAGTACTGGCATGATATATTCAAGGTATATATTTAAATGAGGAATACAAACGAGGAAAAATATGCAACCAAGAATACTTTATCCAATAAGGCCGTCATTCAGGATAGAAGGAGAAACATTCAGGACAAACATAAACTAAAAAGAATTTGTGATCACCAAACCAGCCCTGCAAGAAATATTAAAGGGGATCTTCTGAGGAAAGAGAGAGCCCAAAAATAACAGACCAGAAAGGAAAAGAGAAAATCTACAGAAACAATTACTTTACAGGTAATACAGTGGTACCAAATTCGTATCTTTCAGTAATTAATCTGAATGTAAATGGACTAAATGCTCCAATATAAACACACAGGGTATCAGATCGGATTAAAAAAACAGACCCATTGATATGCTGTCCACAAGAGACTTAGTTTAAACCCAAAGACACCTCCAGATTGAAAGTGAGGAGGTGGAGAACAATTTACCATGGTAACAGACATCAAAAGAGAGTTGAGGTAACAATCTTTATATCAGACAAGTTAGATTTTAAGCCACAGATTGTCATAAGAGATGTAGAGGGACACTATATCATAATTAAAGGGTCTATCCAACAAGAAGATCTAACAATTATAAATATTAAGGCCCTAACATAGGAGCAACTAATTATATAAATCAATTAATAATAAAATTTAAAAAACACATTGATAATAATACAATAATAGTAAGGTACTTTAAAATCCAACTCACTGCAATGGACAGATCATCTAAGCAGAAGATCAACAAGGAAACAAGGGCTTTGAATTACACACTGGACCAGAAGGACTTCACAGATATATTCAGAGCATTTCATCCTAAAGCAACAGACTACACATTCTTCTCAAGTGCACATGGAACATTCTCCAGAATAGATCACATACTGCATCTCAAATCGGGTTTCGACTGGTACCAAAATATTGGGACCATTTCCTGTGTATTTTCAGGCCACAATGCATTAAAAGGTGAGCTTAATCACAAGAGAAAATTTGGAAGGAACACAAATACATGAACATTAAAAAGCATCCTACTAAAGAATGAATGAGTCAACCAGGAAATTAAAGAAAAATTTTAAAAATTCATGGAAACAAGTAAAAATGAAAATGCAACTGTTCAAAACCTATGTGATGTGAAAAGTCCATCCTAAGAGGGAAGTACATAGCAATACAGACCTTTTAGAAAAGTCTCAAGTACACAAGCTAATCTTATACCTAAAGGAGCTGGAGAAAGACCAGCAAATATATCCTAATCCAAGCAGGAGAAGAGAAATAATAAAGATTAGAGCAGAAATCAATGATATAGAAACCGAAAGAACATTAGATCAATGAAAATAGAGCTGGTTCTTTGAAAGAATTAAGAGTGATAAACCCCTCGCTAGACTTATCAAAAAGAAAAAAGAAAGGACTTAATAAAATCATGAATGAAAGAGGACAGATCACAACCAACAAGAAGAAAACACAATTTTAAGAGCATATTATAAGCAAGTATATGTCAACAAATTAGGCAATCTGGAAGAAATGGATGCATCCCTTTAAGTATAGACCACTAAAGCTGAAACAGGAAGAGATAGAAAATCTGAACAGACCCATAACCAGCAAGAAAATTGAAGCAGTAATCAAAAATCTCCCAATAAACTGGAGTCCATGACCAGATGGCTTCCCAGGGGAATTTTACCAAACACTTAAAGAAGAACTACTACCTATTCTTCTGAAGCTGTTTCAAAAAATAGAAAGGGAAGGAAACCTTTGAAACTTGTTCTTTGAGGACAGCATTGCCTCCCAAAACCAGACCAAGGCCCCATTGATAAGGAGAGTTACAGACCAATAGCCTTGATAAACATGGATGCCAAAATTCTCACCAAGATACTATCCAATAGGATCCAAGAGTACATTAAAAAAATTATTCAACACTACTAAGAAAGATTTATTCCTGAGATGTAAGGGTGGTTCAGCTTTCACAAACCAATCAATGTGATATATAACATTGATAAAAGAAAGAAAAAGAACCATATGATTTCTCAATAGATGCTGAAAAGCATTTGACTAAGTACAGCATCCTTTCTTGATTAAAACTCTCTACCATGTAGGGAAAGGGAGCATACCTCAATATCATAAAAACCATCTACAAAGAGCCCAGAGCAAATATCATTCTCAATGGGAAAAAAACTGAGAACTTTTCCTATAAGGTCAGGTACATAATAGGGATGCCTACTCACCACTGTTTTTCAATATTGTACTAGAAGTCCCAGCTTCAGCAGTCAGACAACAAAAAGAAACAAAAGGCACTCAAATTGAGAAAGAAAAAATCAAGCTCTCACTCTTTCCAGATGATATGATATTTTATGTGGAAAACCCAAAAGACTCCATGCCAAAACTGCTAGAACTCATACAGCAATTCAGCAACATGATGATATAAAATCAAATCACAGAAATCAGTTGCATTTCTATACACCAAAAATGAGACAGAAGAAAGTGAAATTAAGGAATCACTCCCATTTACAATTGCACTAAAAACCATAAGATGCCTAGGGATAAACCTAACTAAAGAGATAAGGGATCTGTACTCTAAAAACTACAGAACACTCACAAAAGAAATAAAGGGAGACATGAAGAGATGGAAAAGCATTACATGCTCATGGATTGGAAGAATATATATGGTTAAGATGGCTGTGCTACCCAGAGAAGTCTACACATTCAGTGCAACCCCTATCAAAATACCATCAACATTTTTCACAGAGCTGGAACAAATAATCCTAAAATTTGTGTAGAAACAGAAAAGACCTTGAGTAGTCAGAGGAATGTTGAAAAAGGAAACCGGGCACCTGGGTGGCTCAGTGGGTTAAGTCTCTGCCTTCGGCTCAGGTCATGATCTCAGGGTCCTGGGATTGAGGCCCACATCGGGCTCTCTGTTCAGCCTACTTCCTCCTCCTCTCTCTGCCTGTCTCTCTGCCTACTTGTGATCTCTCTCTGTGTCAAATAAATAAATAAAATCTTAAAAAAAAAAAAGAAAGAAAGAAAGAAAGAAAGAAAGAAAGAAAGAAAGAAAGAAAGAAAGAAAGAAAGAAAGAAAAAGAAAACCAAAGCTGTGGCATCACAATGCCAGACTTCAAACCACATCACAAAGCTGTAATCATCAAGACAGTATGGTACTGACACAAAAACAGACACATAGATCAATGGAATAGAATAGGACTCGGAAATGGACCCTCAACTCTGTGATCAACTAGTCTTCAACAAAGCGAGAAAGAATATCCAATGGAAAAAGGACAGTCTCATCAATGAATGGTGCTAGGAAAATTGGACAGCCACATGCAGAAGAATGAAACTGGACCATCCTTTTATACATACACAAAGATAAACTCAAATTGGATGAAATACCTAAATGTGATACAGGAATCCATCAAAATCCTAGAGGAGAACACAGGCAGTTGTACCTCTTTGATCTTGGCAAAAGCAACTTCTTGCTTTACATGTCTCCAAGGGCAAGGGAAACAAGAGCAAAAGTGCACTATTGGCACTTCATCAAGATAAAAAGCTTTTGCACAGCAAAAGAACAGTTGACTAAACCAAAAGACAACCTATGGACTAGGAAAAGATATTTGCAAATGTCTTGTAAAGGTTTAATATCCAACATCTATAAAGAATTTATTAAATGCAACACCCCAAAACAAATAACCCACCAAAGAAATGGGCATAAGTCATGAACAGACATTTCTGCAAAGAAGAATTCCAAAAGGCCAACAGACACATGAAAAAATGTTCAACATCCATTGGCATCAGGGAAACACAAATCAAAACCACAATGCAATACCACCTCATACTTGTCAAAATGGCTAAAATTAACAAGACAAGAAACAACATATGTTGGTGAGGATGTGGACAAAGGGCAACCCTCCTACATTGTCGATGGCAATGCAAGCTGGTATAGCCACTATAGAAAACAGTATGGAGGTTCCTTAAAAGTTTAAAATAGAGCTACCCTATGACCAAGCATTACACTAGTAAGTGTTTATCCAAAAGATGCAAATGTAGTGATCTTAAGGGGCACTTGCACCCCAATGTTTATAGCACCAATGTCCACAATAGCCAAAGTATGGAAAGAACCCAGATGTCCATTGACAGATGAATGGATAAAAAAATATGTAGTATATATGTAATGAAATATAACTCATTCATCTAAAAGAATGAAATCTTACCATTCACAATGACATGGATGGAACCAGAGGGTATTATGCTAAATGAAATAAGTCAATCAGAGAAAGACAATTATGATTTCACTCATCTGTGGAGTTTAAGAAACAAATCAGAGGACCATAAGGGAAGGGAAGGAAAAATAAAATAAGACAAAATCAGAGAGGGAGACAAACCACAAGAGATCCTTAACTATAGGAAACAAACTGAAGGTTGTTAAAGGGTAGGTAGGTGGGAGGATAGGCAACCTGGTGATGGACATTAAAGAGGGTACATGATATAAGGAGCACTGGGTGTTATATACAACTGATGAATCCCTGAACTCTATCTCTGAAACTAATAATATGTTACTTAAATGAATTTAAATAAAATAAAATTTTAAAAGAACTTATGAGACAGTATTATATGGTATAATACATAAATGAGTATAAATGAGTTTCAAAAAGAATGGCCAAATAAAATATTTTAATAAATAATAGATGAAAAATTTCCAGGTTTGTCAAAAATTATTAATCTACAGAACCAAGAAACACTATGTACCCCAAGGAAAATGAGAACAGGAAAACGACATCAAGTTATAATATAAAAATAAATATTATATAATATATTATATAAAAATATAAAAATCAATAATAATGAAGAAGTTCTAGGGGTATTTAGGGACATGAAGGGAAGTAAAAAGTTGCTTTGACATCATTGATCATCAAGGTAGAATAAATTTAAATTTAACCGCAATGAGGTACCAGTACATAGCTGGTAGAAACCAAGCTGATCATTCCAAGTGTTGATCAATATATAGAGCAATCAAATTTTTCATGACATACTATTTCTCAAATGTAAAATTATAGAAGCAATTTCTAAACATAAATCTATAGTATGACGCAGCGATATCATGATTATGTATTTAATCAAAAGAAATAAAAATACATATCCATAGGTTGACTTATTAAAGGAATGTTCATAGCAATTTATTACAACCAAAACATGAGAACATCCCAAACAGGAAAATAGATAAACATATTGTGGCATGTTCATACAACAGAATATTACTCAACATAAAGTTAACTACTAACACTAAAAATTTTAATGAAAATCCAAAACTTTATGTTGTCCCCCCAAAAGAAATCCAAACAGAGTATACACTGTATGACCTAATTTACATGATGTTCTAGAATAGACAAAACTAATAAATGGCTATAAAAAGTATAAATTGTCTAGAATGGGATGGGTAAAAGGAGGAATTGATTAAGCTTTGACTAAGGGTAGAGTATTAATAAATACCTGAAAAGGTGGAAATGCCTTGGAATTAGGCAGTGGGTAGAGTCTGGAGAACTTTTGAGGAGCAAATGGAAGAATATGCTTCTGATATCTTTTGAACCTTAATGTTTATTAATATTATCCTATGCCTATCCCACAATTACATTTTCAGAGGAGATGACGTGTTTAAGTTTCACAGATACACAAATGCAGAGGAATTCTGTCCTCTCCATGTGTTATACAAAAGCTTCACTCATACTGAATACAGAAAACTCATATAATGGGATTTATACTTGGAGCTGATAAGATCTTAGACTTTAAGTTGATGCTATAATTGGTTGAGATTTTGAGGATCTTGTGAGTGTATTTCAGGGTAAATGTATTTTATATGTGAGATAAACATAAGTTTTAGGGGGTTATAGGGCAACATGTGGTAGGCAGGATAATGGCCCCCCCAAAATAGACCCATGTCCCAATTATTTGAACTTTTGAATATGTTATCTTACATGGAAAAAGAGATTTTGCTAATGTGATTATTTTTTCACATTGAGATATAATTGACAAATTAAAATTTTATACATTTAAAGCATGCGTGATGATTTGATGTACATATATGTTGTTAAAGGATTACCACAATCAAGCTAATTAAGATGTCGAGGATTGTTACCATTTTAACACTGATGAGAACACTTAAGATTTACTCCCTTAGCAAATTTCAAGTATATAATACAGTATAATTAACTGTAGTCACCATGGTATGTATTAGATCCCCAAAACTTATTCATCTTAAAACTCAAAGGTTTTGCCTTCTATCCAACGTCTCCCCATTTTTCCTATCACCAGCCCCTGGTAACTATCATTTTAATCTGTTTCTATGAGTTTGACTTTTTAGATTCCACATAGAAGTGAGATCATATAGTATTTGTCTTTCTGGTCTGGTTTATTTCATTCAGCAGAGTGTCCTCCAGGTTCATCATGTCAACGCAAATGCCATTATTACCATCTGTTTTATGAATGAATAATATTATATTGTGTATGTGTATATATAATGCACATATATATGTACAAATATATGCCTATATGCATACATGTAGATATATTGTATTTTCTTTATCCACTCACCCATCAGTGGACAGTTAGATTATTTCTACATCTTTCCTATGTGGATGATGTTACAGTGAAAATGAGAGTACAGATATCTCTTCAGCATACTGTTAGAATACTCTTCAGCATTTTGTTAGAAATACACACAGAAGTAGGATTGCTGGATCGTATGGCAGTTCTGTCTTTATTTTCTGAGGAAACTTCATGCTATTTTCTACAGTACCTACACCAATTTCTATTACCACCACCCTTACAAGCATGTAATATCTCTTATCTTCTGAGGTTTTGTCTTGTTTATTAATACTATTTTTTTATTTGAGTGTAGTTGACACACAATATTATTTTACTTTCAGATATATGACATAATGCTTCAACTTCTCTATATGTTATGCTATGATCACCAGAAGTGTAGCTACCATCTGTCACCATACCACACTATTACAATTTCACTAATTATATTCTCTAAACTGCACCTTTTATTTTTTTAATTTATTTTATTTTATTTATTTTATTTATTTTTAGTGTTCCAAGATTGATTGTTTATGCCCCATACCCAGTGCTCCATGCAATACATGCCCTCAGTACCCACCACCAGCCTCACCCATCCCTGTTTGTTTCTGAGTCCAAAGTCTCTTATGTTTCATTTCCCTCTCTGATTTACCCTACTTCCCATTTCCTTTCCTTCTCCTACTGTCCTGTATATTACTCCTTATGCACCACAAGTAAGTGAAACCATGTGATACTTGACTTTCTCTACTTGGCTTATTTCACTCAGCATAATCTGACATGTATGATATATCAGATATATCATTTGCAAATCTTTTCCAATCTAGTCCATGTTGCTACAAAAGTTGGGTATTCATCCTTTCTGATGAAGGAGTAAAATTCTATTGTATATATGGACCATATCTTCCTTATCCATTCATCTGTTGAAGGGCACCTTGGCTCTTTCCACAGTTTGGCAATTGTGGCCATTGCTGCAATGAACATTGGGGTACATATGGCCCTTCTTTTCACTACATCTGTATCTTTGGGGTAAATACCCAGTTACACTATACCTTTTATTCCTAAGATTTATTTATTCCTTAACTGGGAACTTATGTCTCCCATTCCCATTCACCCATTTTACCCCTTATCCCTCTAGCAACAAAAGATTTTTCTCAGTATTTATGTCTGATTCTGCTGTTTGTTTATTCATTTGTTTTGTTTTTTTTTGTATTCCACATATGAGTGAAATCATATGGTATTTGCCTTTCTCAGTCTGACTTATTTCATTTAGCATAATACCTTCTGCACCCATCCATGTTGTCACAAATGACAAGATCTCTTCCCTTTTTATGGCTGACTAATATTCCATCATAAAGAGTATTCCATCATATATATGTACATGCGTGGATAGATAGATAGATAGATAGATAGATAGATAGATAGATAGACAGATAGATATCTTATCCATTCACCTATTGATGGACACTTAAGTTGCTTGTAGATCTTGGCTATTATAAATATTGCTAAAATATATGGAGAAGTGCATATATCTTTTTGAATTAGTATTTTCATTTTCTTTGGGTATATGCCCAATAGTGGGATTATTAGATCACATTGTATTTTAATTTTTATTTTTTTAGGAATCTCCATACTGTTTTCCACAGTGGCTGCACCAATTTACATTCCCACCAATGGTGCACAAGTGTTACTTTTTCTTCATGTCCTCACATGAAACTCGTTATTTCCTTTCTTCTTTATTTTAGCCATTCTGACAGGTGTGAAGTGATAACTCATTGTGGTTTTGATTTACAGTTCCCTGATGATTAATGACGTTGAACACCTTTTCATGTGTCTGTTGGCCATCTGTATGTCTTCTTTAGAAAAATATCTATTCAAGTCCTCTGCCCATTTTTAAATCAGATTGTTTAAGTTTTTTTATATTGAGTTGTATAGGTTCTTTATATATTTTGGATATTAACCCCTTATCAGATATATCATTTGCAAATATCTTCTCCTATTCAGTAGATTACCTTTTGTTTTGTTGCCAGATTCCTTTACAGTGCAAAAGATTTTATTTTGATATAGTCCCAATAGTTTATTTCCACTTTTATTTCCCTTGCTTGAGGAGACATATATTGAAAAATGTTACTGTAGTTGACATCAGAGATATAACTGCCTATCTTCTCTCCTAGGATTTTTGTGGTTCAGATCTTAGGTTTAGGTCTTTAATCCATTTTGAGTTTATTTTTGTGAATGGAATTAGAAAGTTGGCCAGTTTCATTCTTTTGTATCTAGTTGTCTAGTTTTCCCAGCATCACTTATTAAAGTGACTGCCTTTTCCCCATTATATATTCTTGCTTTCTTTGTCATAAATTAATTGACCATATAAGGATGGGTTCCCTATTCTGTTCTATTGATGTATAGGTCTATATATTTGCCAATACCATACTGTTTTGATTTGATTACTACAACTTTGTAGTATAATTTGAAATCTAGAATTATGTTGCCTCTTGCTTTGTTCTTTCTCAAGATTGCTTTGGCATTTGCGGTCTTTCATGATTCCATACACATTTTAGTATTGCTTGTTCTAGTTTTATTTCTTAAAATGTTGTTATTTTGATAGGGATTGTATTGAACCTATAAATTGCTTTGGGTAGTTTGGACATTTTAATAATACTTCAATTCATGAGCATGGAATATCTTTCCATTTGTTTGTTTATGTCATCTTCAGTCTCTTTCATAAGTGTTTAAAAGTTTTAAGATTACAGATCTTTTACTTTATTGGTTAAGTGTATTTCTAGGTAATTTTTGTACAATTTTAAATGAGATTGTTTTCTTAGTTTCTCTTTCTGATATTTTGTTATTAAAGTATAGAAACACTACTGATACCTTTATATTACTTTTGTATCCTGCCACTTTACTGAAATAATTTATTACTTCTAATAATTTTTTATTGGCATCTTTAAAGTTTTCTATGTACAGTAGTATATGTTATAGAAATACTGAAAGTTTTACTTTTTCCTTACCAATATGGGTGCATATTATTTTTTCTTCTTGTCTTATTGCTTTGGCTAGACTTCCAGTACTCTTTCTAAAGTGGAGAGAGTGGACATCCTTGTCTGTTGCTGATCTTCGAAAAGAAGCTCTCAGCTTTTCAACATTGAGTATGCTGTTGGCTGTGGGTTTTTCAGATATGACCTTTATTATGTCTAGATATGTTCCCTCTAAATCAACTCTGTTAAGAGTTTTTATTATGAACAGATGTTGAATTTTGTCAAGTGCTTTTCTGCATCCATTGAGATGTTCATAGGATTTTCATTCTTTGTTTTGTTGAGGTGGTGTTGTATATTGATATGTGAATATTGAACCACCCTTGCATTTAGCAGAATAAATTCTTGATCATGGTGAATGAGCCTTGTATTGTTGAATGCAGTTTGCTGATATTTTGTTGAGGATTTTTGCATCTATGTTTATCAGGGATATTAGTTTGTTTTGTTTTTTGTTTTTGTTTTTGTTTTTTTGGTGTTTGTTTGTGTGTGATGTCTTTATCTGGTTTTGGTGATGGGATAATGTTGGCCCTATAGAATATATCTGGAAGCTTTCCTTACTCATCTATTTTTTAAGTAGTTTGAGAATAATTATTAACTCTTCTTTAAATGTTTTAGAACTCTGAATCCGTCCAGTCTGTATTTTGGAAGTTTTTCTATTACTGATTCAATTTCATTATTATTAATTGTTCTGTTCAGATTTTTTATTTCTTCCTGACTCAGTTTTGGAAGATTTTATGTTTCTAGGAATTTATCCATTTCTTCTAGGTTGTTCAATTTGTTGACATATAATTTTTCATAGTACTTCTTGCTGGGAGTTGCCTGGGTCTCACAAGCTCATATAGTCACCGTAGGGAAGATGGCAGTAGAAGCACAGCTCCTGCCTCACAGGAAACTCACTGACTTCCATAAGTCTTAGTGAGAAGGTAGTAGTAGAAGCACAGCTCCTGTGCTGGAAAAAAAAACCCGCGTAGGCCGGACATGGTCACAGCGAGGAAAGGGCAGTCTGAGCCTCACTTCTGCCATTGGTGCAAAACTGGTGTCTCTTTCTTTTTTTTTTTAAAGATTTTATTTATTTGACAAAGAAACACAGCTGGAGAGGGAACACAAGCAGCAGGAGGGAGAGAGGGAGAAGCAGGCTTCCCGCCGAGCAGGCAGCCCGATGCGGGGCTCGATTCCGGGATTCCGGGATCATGACCTGAGCCAAAAGCAGAGGCTTAACCACTGAGCCACCCAGGCGCCCCTCTTTTTTACTATTAATCTTTATTCTAAATTCAAGCACATTATGTCTGACAGGGCTTCAGGGTGCTCTCAGCCAAACAAAACCCCTTAGAGTCCTTAAATCTATTTAAAAGAGTATACTTTTGTGCACTTTCCCTTTAAACCTCCTGCAGATCTGTGGGGAGGTTGTCGAAGCACTTGAATGGTTAAATAAATAGTAAAACATTAGTAAGAACACTGTCCTGCATACAGAGGATCTAAATAAAAATCTCCATAATGTTTACGCACCCAGTCACAAAGAAGAGGCTTGTACAAGCGCTTTTACTTTTGAAAAATAAGTTACACTTCTCTTTAGGGTGATTAATATGCTGGACTGACTGACTCCTGCCTGGTTTGTTAATAACTTAGCTTAAACTATAACTTTGTATGTAACCAACTCACCTGAGCCCTTTAATTGTTTTGTTATTTCCTTTCTTTACTGTAAGACCTGCTTAAAAAAACACCACATGATTAATCTACCCTTTATTGCCTGGGAACAAGATATAAGAAATTATTTTTAAAAAACAAAAAAACTTACTGATCAACCTGTCCCCATTTTGGTTGAGGGATTTGATGTAAATTGTAGACATGTACATCTGCAAAAATATTTTTCAATTATCAATGCGCTGTATTCTCTAAAATCATCTACTGTAAAAGATTTTTCCTTTTAATCTATAACTTGCCTATAAGTAAAAACACTGAAAGCTGGCAAGACAGAGATGCCTGGCAGGTGATCAAAAAGAATCTACCAGGCTCTCTCATTCAGCAACACCATCCATCCTTCAGGGACTCCTGGTTCAATCGGAGCTGGACTCTGGCAATTTCTCTTTTCTCTCATTTTCTATCTTATTTGGGTTTTCTTTTTTTTCTTGGTGATTCTGGATAAGGATTTATCAGTTTTGTTTGTCCTTTCAAAAACCAGCTCTTGGTTTTATTGATTTTTTTTTTTTTTTTGGTCTCTATGCTATTTATTACTGCTCTGATCTTCTCCTGCTCACTTTAGGCTTTGTTATTCCTCTTTTTCTAGTTCCTTGAGGTATAAAGTTAGATTGTTTATTTGAGCTCTTTCTTGTTTCTTGAACTAGGCCTATATCGCTATATATTTTCCTCTTAGACCTGCTTTTGCAGAATCCCAAAGATTTTAGACCCTTGTGTTTTCATTTTCATTTGTCTCCATGTATTTTTCTTTTATTTCTTCTTTGATTTTTGTTACTGGCAAGTTTTTTTTTGTTTGTTTGTTTGTTTGTTTTTAGTATTGTGTTATTTACCTCCTATGTAATTGTTTTTTTTCTGATGTTTTTCTTGTGATTGATTCTAGTTCTATACCATTTTGGTCAGAAAAGATGTAGTATAATTTTAGTCTTCTTAAACATACTGAGGCTTGTTTTGTGACCTAAAATGCAATCTATTATGGAGAATGTTCCATGTGCACTTAGAAATAATGTATATTCTGTTGTTTTTGGTTGGAATGTTCTATATATATCTGTTATGCCCATCTGGTCTAATGTGCCATTCAAATACATTGTTTTCTTATTTATTTTCTTCCTGGAAGATCTCTCCATTGATATATCTCTTGTTTTCTTTGATAATAGTCATTTGCACATATGTGAGGTGATAGCTCATTGTGTTTTTTATTTACGTTTTCATGATGATTAGTAATGTTAAGAAACTTTGCATATACCCCTTGGCCATTTGTGTGTCTTCTTTGTAAAATTGTCTATTCAGTTCCTTTGCCCATTTTTTGTCATATTTTTGCTATTAAGTTGGACTTAATAGTTGGGTTATATGAATTGTTTATATATTTGGATATTAACATCTTATCAGATATGTGATTTACAAATATTTTATCAAATTCCATGGATTGCCTTTTCATTACATTGATGGCTTCCTTTGCTGTGCAGAAGCCTTTTAGTTTGATATAGTCTCACTATAGTTTTGCTTGTGTTGGTTTTGTGTGTGTGTGTGTGTGTTTGAGATGGAGAGATTATTCTGGATTGCTAAAGAGGAAGGGGGGTCAATCTAATCACATGGGTTTTTAAGAGTAGAAAACCTCTCCCAGCTATAGAAAGAGATTGATGTGGTTATGAATAAATGGTCAGAGAAATGCAATGTTACTGGCTTTAAAGATGGAGAAAGCAGGACATGATCCAAGGAACATGAGAACCCTCTAGAAGCTCGGGGGACAAAAGTTCTCCCCTAGAGCCTCCAGACAGGAACACCATCCTCCTGACACCTTGATTTTGGTCCAGTAAGAAGCAAGTTGGACTTTAAACCTAAACTATAATATAAATAATAACTAAACTATAAGATAATAATTTTTATTGTTTTAAGCCACCAATTTGCAGCAAATTGTTATAATAACAAATGGCTACGATCTTTGAACTCCAGTATTAACTAATAATACTTAATAATATTGTGCTTTACCTGTGACTATCTAATCCTTATTTTAAGTGTAATTATAACAAGTTTAATTAGTTCCATTGGCAAGATGTGGAATTGACTGATACAATTAAGTATTTTGGTTTATATAAGAAAATAAGGAATTCCAATCATAAATCCCTGTACAAGAAATAAGTTTTGGTCTTACATGAAAATATTGGCCAACAGAAATATGCTTGTTTTTTTCAAGTGAAACATTTATTGTATTATATAGCATTGTTATAGATCCTACTTTTACCAACATTTTCATTGAAAATAAACTCTCCCAATCATATTGAACAAAAAGTACTTCTATTGAATTACTAGAAATAGCTACAATGATAACAGCAAAAAAATAAGGTTGAAGATCCATGGATGCGTAAATGGGTTATAGAAAAATCTTAACATGCTCAAAATAATAAATAGTCAAAGGATAGATATCTGGTAATGGATTTTGGGAGTGTTATAGGGCATGATTAGTGAATCACCACTGACACCATTAAGGGTTAAACAATGAGAGGTTTATTATAGCTGGTCAGCGACCACACAGTAGAGAGTCCGGTCTCTGTGAGGGCCCCGACCCTAGGATGGTCTGGGTTTTTAAAGAAACGAAGCATATTTTGGTGGGCATGTCTCCAAAGAAATGAAACATATCTTGGTGGATATGTCTCCAAAGGAACAGAACATATCCAGGTGTACCTGTCTCCATTCAATATCAAAGCGACAGCAGTAAGCTTACTCTTTTATAGAAGCAGGAGTAGCTGGTTATGCAAGATAGTGCAGTGGGGTGATTTATTACAGCTTTGTAATTGGCCAGGGCTGGTTGGATACTTTCCAGATCCAAGTTGGGGAAATGTTTATATTATTGGGCTCACCTAGGGTTAGATTTCCTAGTTAGCCTCACAACTGCCATTTTGGGTATTTGGCAACCATTTTACAGGAGCACCTTATTATATTACTATTTTTCCATGTGGCACAATAACTGACTTTTATAATGACAAATATGAGTTATCAAAAGAAAAATTGAGCTAAGGCTTTCACATGTTCCAAAGAAACAGAAATTTAAAAAATAAATTTCTAGGAGATTTTCATTAAAACTGCCAAATTTAAATAAATGCTGATTCCTCAAATAATATTTGATGATGGGAAAATTCCCTTAAGAGTCCTAAAAATAGGGACGCCTGGGTGACACAGTTGGTTAAGCGACTGCCTTCGGCTCAGGTCATGATCCTGGAAACCAGGGATTAAGTCCCACATCAGGCTCCCTGCTCAGCGGGAAGCCTACTTCTCCCTCTCTCACTCCCCCTGCTTATGTTCCCTCTCTGGCTGTGTTTCTCTCTGTCAAATAAATAAATAAAATCTTAAAAAAAAAAAAAAAGAGTCCTAAAAATAGGGCACCTGGGTGGCTCAGTGGGTTAAAGCCTCTGCCTTCAGTTCAGGTCATGATCTCAGGGTCCTGAGATTGAGGCCCGCATCAGGAGCTCTCTGCTCAGCAGGGGAGCCTGCTTCTTCCTCTCTCTCTGCCTGCCTCTCTGCCTATTTGTGATCTCTCTCTCTCTGTCAAAATAAATAAATAAAATCTTTAAAAAAAAGAGTCCTAAAAATAGAAAACAACTAGAAAAACAACTAGAAGATACTTTCATCAGCTATAGACAATACAACCTAGTGACGAAATAAGACTTCCACCTTCATATTTGCAATTGTAAAATGTTTGCAACCAACTTAACCAATTTATGAGTTTATTATAATATGTAAAATGTTATATTAGTTTTCCATAGACCTGCCCTCCAAATATTCTGCAAAAGAATATTCATATGGGGCGCCTGGGTGGCTCAGTTGGTTAAGCGATTGCCTTCGGCTCAGGTCATGATCCCGGAGTCCCGGGATCAAGTCCCGCATCGGGCTCCCTTCTCGGCGAGAAGCCTGCTTCTCCCTCTCTCACTCCCCCTGCTTGTGTTCCCTCTCTGGCTGTGTTTCTCTCTGTCAAATAAATAAAATCTTTAAAAAAAAAAAGAATATTCATATACTTGAGGTAACACATTTTTCAAACTCAAATGTACATATAATACTTTCAAATATATGACTGGTCAGATAAAATGTTATATTTTACACTAAGGGAAAATTTAAATGGCTATTTATTAAGGAGTTCTAATGACATAATTATAAGGAAGGACTTTTATCTTTTCAATTTAAATAAAAGCTTTTAATGTCTCTGAAATATTAACTACTTTGAAATCATTTGTTATTCTGGGTTTTAATGCCATGCTTCTGATAAATAATGGTTTTACCATTTGTTACTTTTATGGTATTTTTTACTAAATCTGTACTGATAGAAAGACAGAGGACACAGGTTATCTGATACAATAAAATAAATATTTTGAGAAAATGAGATTTGCAGCCAAGAAAAAAGAAAACCGCACACAAAAAGTTTAACAAACTAATTCTGCAGCTTGTACTAATTTCCAAGTCACCTTAACCACTTCAGTGCTGGTTATGCTCCTTTTTATTTCTCTAAATAGATTACAAAGGAAGAAAGTGGAACAATTATCACAATTTTTTTTCCAAAGAAAAATCAACTAGAAGACTTGGGCAAGAATTTTTACTCTAACCATATGGCAGAGAAAGAGAGACTGAGACAAAGAGCAAGAGTGCCATGTCACTATCAAAAATCTGTTTTCCTCGGGGCGCCTGGGTGGCTCAGTTGGTTAAGCGACTGCTTTCGGCTCAGGTCATGATCCCGGAGACCCTAGATCGAGTCCCACATCGGGCTCCCTGCCCGGCGGGAAGCCTGCTTCTCCCTCTCTCATTCCCCCTGCTTGTGTACTCTCTCTGGCTGTGTTTCTCCCTGTCAAATAAATAAAATCTTTAAAAAAAAAAATCTGTTTTCCTCAGTGTGGAGATTCCTTAAAAAATTAAAAATAGAGCTACCCTATGACCCTGCAATTGCACTACTGGGCATTTACCCCAAAGATACAGATGTAGTGAAAAGAAGGGCCATATGTACCCCAATGTTCATCGCAGCAATGGCCACAGTCACCAAACTGTGGAAAGAGCCAAGGTGCCCATCAACAGATGAATGGATAAAGAAGATGTGGTACATATATACAATGGAATACTATGCCTCCATCAGAAAGGATGAATATGCAACTTTGTAGCAACATGGACTGGACTGGAAGAGATTATGCTGAGTGAAATAAGCCAAGTAGAGAAAGTCAAGTATCACATGGTTTCACTTACTTGTGGTGCATGAGGGGTAACCTGGAGGACAGTGGGAGAAGGAAAGTAAATGGGAAGCAGGGTAATCCAGGGAGAAAAACAAAACAACAGAGACTTTGGACACAGAAACAAACTGAGGGACTTGGAGGTATGGGGGTGGAGGGATAGGAGAGCCTGGTGGTGGGTACTGGGGGCACCTATTACGTGGAGCACTGGGTGTGGGGAATGGGGAATGAATCTTGGAACACTGGGAAAAAAAATTTAACAATAAAAAAATAAAATTTAAAAAAAATCTGTTTTCCTGACACAGACGTTAAAAATTCATGCATTTATTCATTCATATTGCTGTTGATTAAATCTCTTTCTGGGAATCAGTTCACAGCTCATTGCATTATTGGCAGTTTTCTTCTGATATAGAAACCAACTCAGAACACTATAAAGGAATAGATGCAAATGAACTCATAAGGTCATAAAGTAAGATGTGAAAAAGATTGATTTTGGAATTAAACAGACCTAGATTTGAATCCTAATCCCAATACTTATTAGTTATGTAAACATAAGCAAGATCCTCTCTGAGACCTTCTGAATCTCTTTTTCTTTGTAAAAGAGCTATAATCATTTATTAGAAACTAGAATAATATTTACTATAATAATACTCACTAGAAGTATAATGTTTATTAGAATGTGGATTACAGATAATATTTGCCATTAGATTATTTGCAGGAAAACAGGTCTTGGTGAAGTATGAACTACATTTCCATCCCTTCCAACATATTTCTTCTAAGTTTGTAATCAATCTGTGAGAATCATGTTCTACACAATATAAATGGTACCATGAAAAAGAAGTACAAGAGCCCAAAACTTCCAAAATGCTTAAATGTTTAACTTAATGTAATGATAAATATAGACAATTTTGCTTGAATGACTTCTTCTACTTCTTAAAAGCCTAAGATGCTTTTTATAGCAAGATAAGAATCTCGTCCAAAAGCCATGTTCAGTGTGAGTCTCTCATAGCTTAAGGTAATTGAAATAAATAACAACAGAAACCAGAAAAGTATAGGAAATTGGAGTAATGAGGAAAGACAAGAAAATTCAGCATTATATAACCTAAAATGTAAATGATGAAAAGGTAATATGTAAGTATTTTCCACTATATTTCAACTTAAAACTGCTGACTTTTATGGAGTACATTAAGATTCTTCTCATTCATTTTCTTTTTCAACTTCCCATGAGCTGCACAACATTTTTTAAACTAAAGCAGTAACTTTCTTCCCCCACTAAGGAGAATATGTAACTCCAAATGCAGGGAGAAAAGTTTACTGTGGGTCTACAACTCAGATAATGAAACAATGGAGAATTCTAAGTCCAAGAGTTATATAAGCAAAATTCCTGACCCCCTAAACTGAGCCTTCACAGTGGGACTTCATATTTCACTCTAAGTATTCTACATTTTCTTATAAGAATCAACTTTAAGTAAAATACAAAATCATATTGCAAAAGCAAGAGTTTTTTGGGGAGTGGGAGTATACATTATTTTGGATTATCTAAGGCACTTGTTCCCTCCAGTACCTTGGACAACTGAAAGCTGACTTGCTACAACTGAAAATAGAGTCTTATTATTGAATACGTGCCTTTAATGATAGCAAGAAGATATAATGATAGCATATGAAGAAGATTTTTCTGACCAGCATGCTCATCTAAGTAGATTTTAAAAATGTTTCCATAGAATTTTAAGAAAATGAATTTCTTAGGACTCTTTAAGAAAATAATTTTCATTAAGAAAATAAAATGATAAGGACCCCTGTGTAGCTCAGTCAGGTAACTGCCTTCTGCTCATGTCATGGTCCCAGGGTCCTGGGATCAAGCCCAGAGTCAGGCTCCCTTCTCAACAGGGAGCCTGCTTCTCTCTTTGCCTGCCATTCCCCCTGCTTGTGCATTTTCTCTCTCTCTCTGAAATACATAAATAAAATCAAGAAAGAAAGAAAGAAAGAAAGAAAGAAAGAAAGAAAGAAAGAAAGAAAGAAAGAAAGAAAGAAAGAAAAGAAAGGGAAAGGAAAGAAAGAAAATAATAAAAATACTTTTAAAACTTGCCCTAGAGTTAAAACAATGATTTTAGATTTAAAGAATTCTTTAAGGAAATGATTCATTATAAAAATAACTACTTTACAATTCTTTAAGAAAATTTTCTGATTTTTTAAGAAAATTTCCCTAGAATTCTTTAAGAAAATTCTTTAGGAAAATAGGAACCATATTTTTTTTATTTTATTTCATTCTAAGATCTGATTCTATAAGGCATGTGGACAAAATCTTTAAAAGAATCTGTTTAGTTATATTATTTATAGATCTTAAGATGCCCAAAATGTCTACTCCCTTATTTGATTTCCATATGAGACAGAAATACTCTTCTAAAAATTTCCCAACTATAAAACATCTTCATATTGATGGGACCTCATATTTTTTACTTACATCATAGAAAAAAAAATGAGGAAAGGGGAAATTAAAAAAAAAAAAACACAGAGAGAAAACATAAAGCATGGATAGAAGGAAAGGGAACAGAAGGTATGCTCCAATTGCATGCTTCCCTTGTTCTGCTGCCCTTATCCAAAGTGACCCTTTCATTCTTTAAAGATAAAAACCAGAGCCATGCCTCTCTTGCCTTCTTTCAGTAGACCAAGCACCTAGAAAAGCAATTCTTTTGGTTATGAATGTTATTCCATTGCATATTTTGTTAGGACTTTTTTTTTTCTTTTAACCAAATAAAATTAGTTCTGACCCTTTTTCAGCAGTGAAGAAAGGCAGCCTGGCAAACATCTACTTCTCAGATCTGATTTTCAGATCCATTGTTTACAGTGGTTGTTTTAGTTCGATAGGGCCTACCACTTAAGGAAATAAATCTTGTTTCTTCCTTTCAAGCATGAAGTAGAACATGAGCCTTGTGATAAATGCTGGTCTTTCCTTCAGTATAACAAATTTGTTTATAAAAAATGCTGGTTTTGATTCAGTTCAATAGCCTGAGATATGATTACCTGTGTTTTCTATTTTTCACCAGCAGTTTTATTATATTTTATAATGGCATTGGAGCACTGCAGTTATTGCTTAACCCAGTTTTGTCTTAAACAAGACATCACAATTGTCAATTGCTTCCTTAACCTTAGCCCACATATCTACCCTCCTTTCATCTACATTCAAAAGTGTCTCATGTAATTGTATTTCAATTGAAGACATTGAAGCTTTCAACCCATGTTACAATGTTCCCATTGTAAAAACCTGGTAGTTGTCCACCCCAGTCCCCTTGACTATAACCAAGGATTCAGAGTCACATAGTTCAAATGTGGCTATCAGGGTCCCATCTTGGGACTCAGGTAAATGGATTATCAGAGAAAAGGGGTATGTGCTGGTTAGATCCCCCAGAATGTTCCTACTACTAGGATACAGGTTCTGTCAAATTAGCCCCATTTTAAATTTGTGAAAACTAAGGCATGTGTTATATAATGGTCCAAGAAGCCTACAAAAGACACTCCCTATCATTCAGAAAATTCTAAGGAACTACAGTGGAAAACCAACTGAATTATTTTTTATAAAACATTAATTCATTTAATTCTGAAAACAACTTTAGGGTAAGAATAAAAATTTTCAAAATTTTACAGGGCAGAAGATGGTTGAGTAACTTGCCCCAAGTCCACACAGTTACTGAATAGACAGAGAATTGGACTTCAGATCTTGTGTTTTTAAATGATATTTACCTTTTCCTTCAGTTATTTGGCCATTGTTTAAAAATCTGATCAAGAAACCACATGCCCCCACCTGTCACCCTACAACACTTCACTTGTGGTAATGTATGGAGTGATTGAATTACTGTGTTGTACACCTGAAACTAATCTAATATTGTGTCAACTACACTCAAATAAAAACTTTTTTTAAAAAGCTCTAAACAGGGCACCTGGATGGCTCAGTGGGTTAAAGCCTCTGCCTTCAGCCTGGGTCATGATCCAGAGTCCTGGGATGGAGGCCCATGTCGGGCTCTCTGCTCAGCAGGGAGCCTGTTTCCTCCACTCTCTCTGCCTGCCTCTCTGCCTAGTTGTGATCTCTCTCTCTGACAAGTAAATAAATAGAATCTTTTTAAATAAATAAATAAATAAATAAATAACTCTAAACAAAAATAAAGAATTACATGCCCCAAGTTATAAATAATTCTTTGACTTAGCATGTCATACTCTCCAATTCAAATATAACAACATTCTAGTCTTTTGTTTTCAAAAGAAAAGGATTTTAAGTCAGTGCTGTTTGTCATCTTCTTCCCTTTAGAGCCATAGGTTGTTTTTTGTTTTTTGTTTTTAATATTTTATTTATTTGACAGATTAGAGAGGGAACACAAGCAAGCGGAGTGAGAGAGGGAGAAGCAGGCTTCCTGTCAAGCAGGGAGCCTGATGTGGGACTTGATCCCAGGTCTCCAGGATCATGACCTGAGCCAAAGGCAGTCGTTTAACCAACAGAGCCACCCAGGTGCCCCATAGAGCCATAGTTTTAACTAAATTATAAATTTTTGCAAAACGTGGATACAGTAGTTTCACAGCCACTGTCTTCAGAGTGACTCAATACAGAGAATGTGGTAGGCGTCTTTATTCAACAGTGGTGTTGAATATGGCATTGGTCAGAATGATTAAGTCACTGCAATAAACTGCCCCAAAATCTCAGTGACTTACACAATACAGATTTCTTTTTCACTTGCATGAAGTCCAGTGAAAGCTGGGTAGCACTCCTCCAGGTGAAATTCAAGGATCCGGGGTCCTTACCTCATGTGTTCAAGCCATCATGAAGTCCTTTACTTCTAACCGCATGAATGAGGGAGCACTTGAGGAAGGGAATCAGATACTTAACCAGATACTTAAGTGCTTGTGTCACTTATTGTCTGAAACTACTCAGATGGCGAATTTAATCACAAGGATCCTGAAAAATGGAGATGCAACACATGAACATTGCTCAGCATTATTAATAACCTGTCACAGTCTACACTTTGGTTACCAAATATCAATTTGATCCCTCCTTTTACCCATCCCCCCTGCAAGTAGCTAATCCAAAGACCCAGCCCCCTTAAATATAGTAACCCACATTCTTTTACTAGCTGTGTGGGCAATGTTACTTAACCATACTGTGCTCTATAAAATTGGGAAAAATAATTGTTCATACCGTAAAAAATTGTTATGAGAATCCAGTCTCTAAATCCTATCCATTAGATCTATATACCATATTCCAGGTTCTTCCTATGAATTGAAATACAAGTTATACACACAACATATATATGTAATTAAATATATATATATATATAAAGTATAGAGGGGTAATACAGAGCCAAGACAGTAGAACTGGATGCTCCTTCAGGAAACAGAAAACAGTAACTCATCTGCAGTGATTCTGAATTCTGAGGAAGAGACTTGGAGTCTCCCTGGCCTCACAGCATTGAAACTTCTCATTAATGCCTTCTGCCAGGAACTGCCTTGTCTGTGGTTCTCTGTGACCTATCCTAATACTCCTCTTGGGAGCTGTACAATATTGTCAGTTACCCTCTACTTATAAAAGGCTAGGGCATAATGATTTTAAGTCTTGAACTATAAAAGGGTTTTTATTCCACATTCTGAGTTCCTCTGGCAGTATCATTCCTCCAGAAATCTAGTATGCTTCTAGTTCTATTTGCAACTAGTTCTGTATGATAGTAGACACGTTCAAAGTTTATCTTAGATATAATTCTGAACCTGATTTTTTTTCTTTGCTGCTTCCTACCATATGTCTTCTAATAGATACACTGTTATTACCTGAGACTATCTAGCACAGTGAATGGGAAATCCACATCCTTAGTCTCCTCTTTGAACTGAGACACTTAATTCAACTGAAAAGCTTACAGAGGTTTTGCTTCTCCTACAAGGGCAGGAGGGCAGGAAGAAGAGGGATCTAGAAGCAATTAGTTTTTAAATCCTTGAAAGACCTGAATTACTGGACTGTATTTGCCCTCCATTTTTAAAATAGCTTTGTTGAGGTATAATTGACCAACATCAACTGTACATATTTAAAATATACCATTTGATAATATTTAACATATGTATATGCCCATTAAACTACCACGGCAATAAATAAAAGTTGGATTTCATCAAAATTAAAAGCTTCAAAACACAGTATTAATAAAGTGGAAATACAAGCCACAGACTGAGAGAAAATATTTGCAAATCATATTCCTCATTAAGACCTTTATCTAAAATATATAAAGAACTCAAAACTCAATAACAGCAAAGGAAAAATTCAGTTATTATAGAAATGGGCAAAAGGTTTGAACAGATATTATTCTAAAGAAAAAAAGGTATAAAAGAAACACATAAAAAGATGCCAAGCATCATTAGTCATCAGGGAAGTGTGAATAAAAGCACAGTGGAAAGCAGCTATTCTCCTATTAGACAGGCTAAATTTGAAAAGACTGACCATAACAAGTGTTAATGCAAGGGTGGAGGAACTAATACCTGAATACAAAACCAATATTGCATACTTATAAAAAATCTCCATGTTTACGACCAATTTCTGTTTTGTTCAGCTGTTTAGCTACTATCAAAAATAACCTCCAAACCTCAGTGGCTTACGACAAAAGTTTGGTTCTTGTTGATGTAGAGTCCTATGTGATCTACTTGCTCTAGTGTAGCCTAGTGCCTCTCCTCCATTACTGACTGGAAAGCAGGATTCCTTCAAGCATAGGGTTTCTTTATCCAGAATTCTTTCTTCCTGACCATGTAGAGAGAGAGTGGGGCAGAAATACCAGTTAGTGAACCATCTTGTCTTGTAAGTGACACAAATCACTTTGGATTATATTACATTTTCCAGAACAAATTACATGACCAACCTAATTGTTCTGTTTTGTTTTTTTGCTACAAATGATTAATAATTAATTTTCTCTTATATATTTTCTCTGCCTGTGCTCTGCAGTCTGTCCTCTTTAGATTTCTGAGAATCTTTGTTCCAAGCTTCATTCTCTCCTTTTCTTTTTTTTTTTTTTTTTTTTT